>JBBGZY010000754.1:2700000-2947500 GCA_037952925.1 Lithobates clamitans
TGCTTTCACACTGGAGCGGTGCGCTTGCGGGACGTTAAAAAATGTCCTGCAAGCAGCATCTTTGGGGCGGTTTAGGAGCGGTGTATACACCGCTCCTAAAAGCCCCTGCCCATTGAAATTAATGGGCAGCGCTTCTGAAGTGCCTGCAAAGCGGGTGCTTTTAACCCCTTCGCACCATTAGTGGTGGCAAAGCGCCGCTTAAATAGTGGTAAAGCGCTGGTAAAACTAGCGGCGCTTTACCACTACCGCCCCCACAGTGTAAGAGTGCCCTTAAGGTTTTTTGCTTTAATGCATTCTCTGCATTAAGGTAAAAAACTTTCTGTGGCACAGAATCTCCCCCACTCCCTCTATACTTACCTGAGCCCGATCTCAATCCAGCGCTGTACCCTATAGCATTGGCTCTCTCTACTCTCTCTCTCTCCTCACAGGGCAGATTGATAGCATCAGCATCAGTAGCCAAAAGCTCTCACTGCTGTCAATCAAATTCTGTAGGCGGGGCGAGCCATGCTGTCTATGTCTATAGACGCAAGCAGCTCGGCTTGGGTTCAAATTCGCATGAGTTCCCCCATAGGAAGTGATCTCCTATGGGGGCACTCGCCAAAGAGGTGGAGCCAGGAGCACTGGCGGGGGACCCCAGAATAGGAGGATTGGGGTTGCTATGTGCAGAGCAGGTAAGTATGACATGTTATCTTAACCACTTAACTGCGCTATAGCCAAATGACGGCTACAGCGCAGCTCGATAACTCTGGGAGGCCGTACTATGACGTCCTCCCAGAATCGCGCTCCTGCGCACCCTCTGGGGTGCGCACGCGGACGTTTCCGTGACCCCCGGGTCTCAAGGACCCGGCGCATCACGGTAAATGGCCGCTGAACATGTGATCGATCCGTCATTTCACTTGTAAACAAACCGGCATCATGTCCGGTTCCTCTCTCCCCTCTCTGTACTGATTGGTACAGTGTGAGTGGAGGGGGAGAGATCTGGTGAAGCAGTGCTGTGGGCTGGATCTGTAGTGCCCACAACACTGCTCTGTGCCCATTCCAGCACTTATCCATCCATCCATCCATACTCAGCCATCCATCCATACCCAGCTAGTCATCCATCCATACCCAGCCATACTCAGCTATCCCCAGCAATACTCAACAGTACCCAGCCATACTCAGCAATACCCAGCTATACCTAGAAATACCCAGTCATACTCTGCAATACCCAGTCATACGCAGCAATACCCAGTCATACGCAGCAATACTCAGCCATACCCAGCCATCCCCATTCATGCTCATCCATGCCACTACAGTGCCCATCACAGAAGTGTAATAGGTAGTCAAATTAGATTTGACATTTACGCCCCTAGAACACCTGATGCTGCTCCCTGAATGTTGGGCCTCTGTATGTGGCCAGGCTGTGGAAAAGTCTCCCACATCTGGTATAGCCGTACTCAGGAGAAGCTATTTTGGGGTGTAATTTTTGGTATGTACATGCTATGTGTTAAAAATATTGTATAAATGGACAACTTTTTGTTAAAAAAAAAAAAAAAATCATTCTCTTTCCACATATTCCAAAAAATGTTAGAAAAAAATGACATGTTCAAAAGACTCAGTATGCCTCATAGATTATACGTTGGGGTGTTTTCTTTCCAAAATTGGGTCATTTCCACTGAGCGTTTCCATTGTCCTGGTGCTCCAGGGCCTTCAAAAGTGTAAGAGGTAGTCAAGAAATGATATGTGTAATTTACTCCTAGAGCAAAATATTACAGCGCACACATGCAAAAAAAGACATTTACCTCCAGCAGGGCTACTTTGACGCAGTAAGTGGGCTTAGCACCATATAGCAATATGGTGTGACCAAATCCCCATATTTTTTGATAATATTTTTTAAATTGTCTAGGTGTTTTAAACTAGCCCTGCTGGAGGTAAATGTCTTTTTTGCATGTGTGCACTGTAATATTTTGCTCTGTTGTATGGTCTTATGGCTGCACCAGCTTTAATGCATCTTTTAGGGTGTGCCCCCCAAATATCTTGTTTATTTATACTCCTAGAACACCTGATGGTGCTCCATGTTGGACCTCTCTGTGTGGCCAGGCTGTGTAAAAGTCTCACACATGTGGTACCACCATACTCAGGAGGAGTAGCAGAATATATTTTGGGGTGGAATTTGTGCTATGCATATGCCGTGTGTGAGAAATAACCTGCTAACATGACAATTTTGTGAAAAGAAAAATCTTGATTTTGCAAAGAATTGTGGGAAAAAATTACAACTTCAAAAAACTCACCATGCCTCTTACTAAATACCTTTGAGTGTCTACTTTCCACAAAGGGGTCATTTGGGGGGTATTTGTACTTTCCTGGCTTGTTAGGGTCTCAAGAAATGAGATAGGCCTTCAGTACTTCAGGTGTGATTAATTTTCAGAGACTGGCACCATAGTTTGTAGACTCTATAACTTTCACACAGACCAAATAATATACACCAATTTGGGTTATTTTTACCAAAGATATGTAGCAGTATAAGTTTTAGCCAAAATTTATGAAGAAAGGTTACTAATTTGCAAAATTTTATAACGGAAACAAAGAAAAATGCATCTGTTTACAGAATTTTCGGTCTTTTTTCTTTTATAGCTCAAAAAATAAAAAACCCAACGGTGATTAAATACCACCAAAAGAAAGCTGCTCATCTGTCCCCTCACTGTACTACCCTGCACATCCGCCCCACCTCTGTACCCCCTGCTCATCTTCCCACCACTGTAACCCCCTGCACATCTGCCCCACTACTGTTCCACCCTGTTCTTCTGTCCCACCACTGTAACCCCCCTGCTCCTCTGTCCCACCACTGTAACCCCCCTGCTCATCTGTACCACCTCTGTACCCCCTGCTCATCTGTCCCACCACTGTAACCCCTGCACATCTGCCCCACCACTGTACCACCCTGCTCTTCTGTCCCACCGCTGTAACCCCCCTGCTCATCTGCCCCAACAATGTGCCCACTTTCTCATCTGCCCCACCACTGTATTTCCCTGCACATCTGCTCCACCGCCGTATCCCCATGCTCTTCTGTCTCACTGCTGAACCACCTTCTCACCTGTGCTAACACTGAACCCATCTGCTCATCTGCCCCACCACATAAACCCCCTTTCTCATCTGCCCCACCACTGTTCCCACTGCTCTTCTGTCCCACCACTCTACCCCCCTGCTCATCTGTCCCACCAATGTACCTCCTTTCTCCTCTTCCCTGCCACTGTACCCCCCCTGCACATCTGTCCCACCACTGTAACCCCCTGCTCATCTGCCCTATCACTGTACTGTGCTCTTCTGTCTCACCGCTGAATCCCTTCTCATCTCTCCCACCACTGTACCTCCTGCACTTCTGCCAAACCACTGTACCCCCCTTAACATCTGCCCCACCGCTGTACCCCCGTTGTTCTGTATCACCACTAAACCCCCTCTTATCGCTTCCACCACTCTAACCCCCTTTCTCATCTGCCCCACCAGTTTGCCTTCTGCAAATCTGTCTCACCTCTGTGCTCTTCTGCTCCACCTTTGTACCCCCCTGCTCTTCTGCCCCACCACTGTAACCCCCTGCTCATCTGTCCCACCAATGTGCCTCCTTTCTCCTCTGCCCTGCCACTGTACCCCCCTGCACAACTGCCCCACCAGTGTAACCCCCTGCTCATCTGTACCACCACTATAACCTACTTCTCATCTGGCACAACACTGAAGCCCCCCTGCTCATCGGCCCCATCACTGTAACCCACTTGCTCTTCTGTCCCACCGCTGAACCCCCTTCTCATCTCTTTCATTACTGTACCCCCTTCACATCTGCCCCACCATCATAACCTGCTCTTCTGTCCCACCACTAAACCCCCCTTCTCATCTGCCCCACCACTGTACCCTCTTCTCATCTATGATATGTGCGATATACAGAGTGGTGCAAGGAAGCGGAGATGAGACACATCTACCTGTCTTGGCACACTCATCCTGGTGATCCACCTTTTGCATCCAGCCCACGTCCTTGTGTGTAATGTATATGATGTATATGATGTCACATACAAGCATCTGGAATGGATGCGCAATGATGAATTCAGGTCAGGGGCATTTTCTGAAAGCAATGGGCCTGTGTCTAAGATCGAGCCCCCACAGCTGAGAAAAAGTGCGGTGCCGAGCGCCACAGCAAAATTGGGTGTGATTTTCATTGCGCTGAATACTGGCTGTGGCTTAAAGGGACACAGCGTGCAGGGGTTCAGTAGTAAGTGACGCAAAGTTCAGAGGTCAGGTGTAAGTGACGCAGAGTTCAGAGGTTGGGAGTAGGTGATGTAGAGGTTGATAGTAGTAGATGATGCAGAGCTGAGGGGTCAGTAGTAAATGACACACACACACATAATATATGTATATGTATTTTTTTTTTCAACAAAGTACCCAGAAGCTCAACAGTAATTCCACAAACTGTCACCTGATTGCGGTTTTCTCAATCACAGTGAAATCACTTCTTTCTGAAATTGGTAGTGGCAACCAAGCGAGTCATCTTCCTCCAGATGGTGAGTGGAGCTAGCAGGACTGTGATTGGCTTTGGCAGTGGCCAATCACAGTCCTCCTCCTCCTGGAAACGGGGACTGCCTCCCTAGCAGAACTGCACCCAATCTCTTCCCCATCACAAGAGATGACGAGTGCAGCTACAACAAAGTTAGATAACTAATCAATGTTTTCCATTGTTTACAATGTGTGGGGACAGTGCCTCCACCCCCCACCCCCCCAGTGCAGGTGCAGCATGGGGAATTGTGAGACTGGAATGCATTGGATCTCACTGCCACTTCCCTGCACTGCTCTGCTGTTGGGGAGGGAGTCGGGTGCCGGAAAAAGAGGCTTTGTATGCCACTTGCGTTTGAGTTTGTTAGCTCTCACATGGATGCACTACGCAGGCTAGACACTGAGCCATGAGGAGGTAGAAAAGAACAGTCAAAAGACCTGCGTACTTAGATAATGAAACTTTACAAAGATGGAAAAGGATATAAAAAGATATCTAAAGCCTTGAATATGCCAGTCAGTACTGTTCAATCACTTAATAAGAAGTGGAAAATTTGGGGATCTCTTGATACCAAGCCAAGGTCAGGTAGATCAAGAAAGATATCAGCCACAACTGCCATAGGAACGTGTTTGGGATACAAAGAAAAACCTGCAGGTAACCTCAGGAGAAATACAGGCTGCTCTGGAAAAAATGGTGTGGTTGTTTTTAAGGAGCACAATACAATAATATTTGAACAAAAAAAAAGTGGCATGGTCAAGTTGCAAGAAAGAAGCCTTTACTGCACAAGTTTCACAAAAAAGCCTGGTTACAATATGCCCATCAACACCTTGACATGCCCCATTGGGCTTTTTTGTGATATTGGCGCAGTAAGGGCTTCCTTCTGTAGCTCAACCATGCAGCTCTTTTTTGTTCAAGTATCGTTAAATTGTGCTCCTTAAAAACAATCACACTGTCTTTTTGGAGAGCAGCCTGTATTTCGTATTTTCTTTTTTTCCTTGTATCCTGAGCAATTCTTCCGCCAGTTGTGGCTGCAATCTTTCTTGGTCTACCTGACCTTGGCTTGGTATAAAAAAAAACCCTAATTTTCAGTTTCTTAATAAATGATTAAACAGTACTGCCTGGCATATTCAAGGCTTTGGATATCCTTTTATATCCCTATCCATCTTTGTAAAATGTCATTACTTTGTTACACAGGTCTTTTGACTGTTCTTTTCTACCTCCTCATTGCTCTGTTTTTAGCCTGCTTAGTGCATCCATGTGAGAGCTAACAAACTTATTGACTATTTGTACACAGACACTAATTGTGATTTAAAAAGCCACAAATGTGGGAAATTAACCTTTAACCATTTTAACCTGTGTGTGCCACCTTCTGTGTCTGTGCCAAGGCCAAACATTCCAGGGTATGTAAACTTTTGATGGGGGCCATTTGTGTGATTTCTGTTATGATTTAAAAAGGATCCAAAAACCTATGTGATAATAAATGGCTTCATGTGATTGCTATCCCTAAATAAAGTTTTTTTTGGCATGATCAGTCATATTTTCAATATAAATGCCAAAATTTCTGCCAGGGTATGCAAACTTTTGGGCACGACTGTATATATCTTTACAAGATCAACCCCTATCTCTCAATTGCTGAAGAACATGGGGTCTGGTAACATGGTAGGGCTGAACAGTGTCACCCTCATTTTCTCCACAATTCTCAATTCATTACCAAGAACTCAGAATTAAATCTGCGCTGGGCATCCATGTAAGGTGACACATTTGACAAAACAGTCCAGCCTAGAAGAAATGAAAAGCATCATAAGCCTGACTTAGCTGGGGTCTTCTAAGGACCTCTAATGAGGCCCTGACATAAATAGTCACACCATAAACATCCTGGAGAGTAGTTTGAGGGATACACATCTGGGGAGTAGTGGCCTACAATGACTAAGGGCTTATTCACATCACAATCTCAGCAGTTTGTATATTCATTTGCATTTGTTTTTTATGTGTTTTCAATGTAGTCCAGTGTGGGTTTTTTTTTTTTTTTAGAGCAGTCTTGTGACTTCAATCAGTGTCTGGTTAAAACTTGTAGGAGGAGTTTTCATTCTGTTCTGACTGTCCTATAAGGCTGCAGGACCCCTGACCCTCTGTCTGCACAGTGCTGATTGGCCCTGTGCTGATCACATGCACTCTCCCAAGAAAAAAAAACTCTCTAGCTCTTAGCATGTGCAGCTAGACCCCAGCCTCTGTTCTATCAGGAGATGGATTGGGGACTGTGAAAGAAGGATCAGAGAAGACAGGATCAAACAGCATTTTTACTCAATGCAGAGGATTAACCCCTTAGGTTCAACAGTGAGTATAGCAAGCATGCTTTACTGAATATACAGGCTGATATTACTGTTGTGGGTTTAGTAACACTTTAAATCCTTTTTATTTTGCTGTCGCTTATGTAGAATCTTTTGTGCAAATATTTATTACTCTTTTCTCTTCCGTTCCCTTTCCTTCCTTTTTTTTTTTTTTACTTGAACTAAAATGATCGATTTAACTGTTTCCCAAAATAGCTGCATTCAAGGCATGCCGTGAATAACAAATGTCAGTTGTTTGTCTTCGCAATCAAATAGTCAAGTCATTGAATCACTCCAATCTCCTTTAAGACTCCTTTCACACTGGATGCATTTTTCAGGCGTGTTAGCGCTAATAATAGCACCTGTAAAGCGCCTGAAAAAAGCCTCAGTTGCAATCCCTGTGTGAAAGCCCGAGTGCTTTCACAATAGGGCCCTGCGCCAGCAGGGCATCACAAAAAGTCCTACAAGCAGCTTCTTTGCAGCGCTGTAGGAGCGCCCCTGCCCATTGAAATCAATGGGTAGCGCCGACGATCCGCCCGCAAAGCAGCGTTTTGCGGGCGGTCTTAACCCTTTTTCGACCGCTAGCGGGGGTTAAAACCGCCTCGCTAGCGGCCGAATAGCGCCACTAAAACGACAGTAAAGCGCCGCTTTCACACTGGCCACTTTCAGTGTGAAAGGGCTCTTAAGCGTAACTCCACTTTTGTTGCAAAAAAAAAAAAAAACATCCCCCGGATGATCTATGTACATTGCAAGGATTCCTACTTTTTCTTATTCTAAAGAAATCACTGTTTGTTCCTCTGTGCTGAGTGGGTCTAAGACCCCTTTCACACTGAAGGCGTTTTTCAGGTGCTACAGCGCTAAAAATAGCACCTGCATAGCGCCTGAAAAAAGCCTCAGCTGAAATCCCAGTGTGAAAGCCCAGAGTGCTTTCACACGGGGGCGCTGCGCTGGCAGGGCATCACAAAAAGTCCTGCCAGCAGCTTCTTTGGAGGAGCTACACCGCTCCTCCCTCGCTCCTGCTTATTGAAATCAATGGGGCAGTGCTGCCATACTGCCGGCAAAGCGCCGCTGCAGCAGCGTTTTGTGGGCAGATTTAACCCCTTTTCAGACGCTAGTGAGGGTTAAAACCGCCCCGCTAGTGGCCGAATAGCGCAGCTAAAAGGACGGTAAAGCAGTGCTAAAAATATCGCCGCTTTACCGCCGACGCCTGGGCGCTGTGATGGTGAAAGCACTGTAATGGGAGTGGTTTCATAATTATCAACCAGCTGTGCGCCTGCGGGAGACTATTGAGGAAAGCTGCTGAGCCTGCATCCCTTTAGGGAGTATCTCACCAAAAATGACACTTTTGTTCCAGGGGATGTCTGAAATCTGACTGGCATCTTAGGCAGACTTCTGGAAAAATCAGTGAGCCAATCATACAAGCAGGAAATTATGTTTCTTAGGGGTGTTCTGTACACATTGTTGCATTGCATTTTCAGAAAACTACAGCAGCTGCAGATTGAAAAGGAAAGGTCATTTTTAATAACATTCAATTAAAATATGACTTGTGTCGCAATTGTATACGCTATATTATTTTTTCTTTATTTGGTTTTTTTTTTTCCCACGAAAGTGGAGCTGCCCTTTAAATTTTCTCTAATGCGCCTTCTCTTGCTCCCTCTCCTACTCTATTTTGTTATCAAGCAAAGTAAAAATGAGAGCTACAGCAGAGCTCCCTTTGACCTTATAATTAATAAGCAAGAGTTACACCATGAAACCTACTCTGCTTCATTGAAATTAATGCCTTAGTAGTGCAATTATACCATACACTATATGTCACTATTACATAAAGCCCTACAAGTCCTTTATTCGTACCAAGGGCATGATTTGAACATTTTTATTTTGCATTAGACTAAACTAACCCTGCACTTCACATACTGTATAGTAAGTGCCACATAAATCATTTTCTTAAATCCAGTGCTATGGAGGTTATACAGAATTAAAGCCCTAACGAGAGGGAAGTGCTTAACCTTTGAAACGCATTGGTTGTTTTTTTCCATTCTAATAAGATTTTATTACAATCCCTTCTGTACTCTACAAACACTGGTATTGCACTTTCACTGCTTGTATGTTTTTTAATCTTTTATTGCTGTCTTTGTCCCATTTGAATGATTTCTTCTTGCACTTTGCCTATTTAATTGATGTAAGAGAACATAAAATGAAGGAAAATTCCTTTGCTACTTGTCTTTTTATTGTGTCAGACAGAATAGGATGTGAAGGTAAGCTTGCCAATGGTGAAAGGCAACAATGAAATCACAGGTTTAGAATCTGTCAGGATTTTATTGCCCATAGGGGGAGATTTCCCTTCACTTCCTGTCCAGATGACCGTTGTCAGAATAGAAAGTTAAAAGAGAAGTATGGGTTTCCCCCTGTTCCCCCTGTTCTGGAAGCGAACAAGGCCCCCCGGGGTAGCAGTCTGGCTGAAAAGGATACCTGATATCCACAAAATGGAGGACCTTTTATTTGCTTACATCTATTCCATGTGAGCTGCTGATATCTAAAAATCTTTCCAGCCCTCTCAGAAGTGCCCTCATTCTGTTAAAATTATGAAGCGAATAATTCTCTTTACATATAAAACATCGATAAGTGCCAACCAACAGGAGGCAGGGTTTAAGGTTTTGTCACAATGGTACTACACCCCGGTCAGGTTGCACCGGATGTTTCCTCAGAGCTCAGACCTCTGTTGGAGATGTGGAGAGGAGGTGGGTACCCTTCTCCATATCTTCTGGTCTTGTAGGTTCATCTCCCCCTTCTGGACAGAGGTTCATTGCATCACTCAGAAGTTCACAGACCGGGAGCTGCCCAAGACTCCCGAGTTCTTTTTAATACACCACCATGAAATACCGAGCAAGGCTTACAGGAAATCAGTCCTGCCCCTACTGGTTACGGCAGTGAAAAGTTGCATCCCCCTGTTCTGGAAGCGGACAGAGCCCCCCGGGGTAGCAGTCTGGCTGAAAAGGATAGCTGATATCCACAAAATGGAGGACCTTGTAGCAACTGAAAGGGGATTCAGGGAACAGTTCCTCAAGAAGTGGTTCTATTGGCTCAAATTTTTCTACTCCGAGGAGTATGCAAAGCTGACGGCATTAGCACCTAGTAATTAGGAAACACGGGTTGAACTCTGAGTAACTAAAGGGGAGGCTGGAGGAGGAGCTCCCCCCTCCCTCTTTTTCTTTTCCAATAATTCCCCCCAACACCTTTCTTTTCTTCTTCGTTCTCTGTTTTTTTTTTGTTTTTTTTTAACTTTCATTGATACGAATATGCTCATTTATCTTCTCGTTAGGAATGACGACTTACAGGTCGTAATCTTTCCCACATTAACTTCTACACAGTGGCCTCTGATACTTTATGGGAAACAGTGAGCTCCCCAATCTAAGGATCGGTTATCCAGACCAGGAATTCACAGGTTGCCATGACCAGTTATGCTTAATTGTTTGATTTATAAGATCCGTCCCGTCGAGCTGTATTTATAGCAAGAACAAAAATTGCCTTGTCTGATGTACCGATATATGTTTGCTTCTGTTATCATATTTCTTTGCAAATAAAGAATTTACAAAAAAAAAAAAATTGAGCTAAATACCTGTGGGAGGGGCTACAGACTTTCATACAGCGTAATACCGACAATGGTCTGGCTCTGGAGTCTGGATCCACCCACTTTCCTGTCATCTTGCTTGATTGATGTCCTCTCTCTGTTCGCTACCGAGACTTCCCCTCCCTTCTCTCTATATATATATTTGTAAAGCAGAATACACATATGGATGTGACAGCACACAGGCATTCCATGCATTACTGCTATAGTAAAATTAAATAAAATCAGAGCTAACATTGTGAATGAATCCTTTTATTGACTATCTGGATTTTTATGAGACAATGAAACCTTCTATTCACATCTACTTATATTTTCATACTGAAGCCCAGAGCTCCTCAGACATGGATATAGCTTTGCTCTCCCATAATGGTGTATTACCTTGTACCCCTATAGCAATAATGTTCCCTTCATTGTAAATAGATTATTACAGAATCACATGCTGTACAGTGCCATCACAAGCCGTACAGAGCCATCATGTGCCGTTGCGTGTCATTACATGTCGTACAGCGTCATCACAGGCCGCACAGAGTCATTACATGTCGTACAGCGTCATCACAGGCCGCACAGAGTCATCACATGCCGTACAGTGTCATCACATGTTGTACAGTGTCATCACATGCCTTACAGTGTCATCACATGCTGTATAGTGTCATCACATGCCGTACAGTGTCATTACATGCTGTACAAAGTCATCACATGCCCCACAGACTCATCACATGCTGTACAGTGTCATTACATGTTGTACAGTGCCATCACATGCAGTACAGTGTCATTACATGTTGTACAGGCCCATCACATGCCGTGCAGAGCCATCACATGCCATGCAGAGTCATCACATGCCGTACAGTGCCATCACATGCTGTACAGTGTCATCACATGTTGTACAGTGCCATCACATGCTGTACAGTGCCATCACATGCCACACAGACTCATCACATGCCGTACAGTGTCATTACATGCCATGCAGAGTCATCACATGCCGTACAGTGCCATCACATGTAGCACAGTGCCATCACATGCCGCACAGTGCCATCACATGCTGTACAGAGCCATCACATGCCGTATAGTGCCATCACATGCCGTCAGAGTCATCACGTGCCGAACAGTGCCATTAATTGCCGTACAGGGATGGGGATGGAACTATATAGGAGTACAGTGACAAAGGGATGATTTGTATGTAAATAAAGGAGACTCTGGGGACATATCGGGAATCACTTTAGATATGGGGGAGCTGTCTTCTCTCCTATGTACTGTACACAGGTATGCTCTCTACACATAGCACTGTGTACATTTCAGAGAACAGACACAGGGCGCAGGTCACTATGCTCCTCACCATGTCTCCTCTTCTGATATAACAAAGTGCTGTGTGTAGAGAGATTACCTGTGTTCATTGCTGAACATGAGAAGTGACTCTCCCCCCTCCCCCTATCGGCTGGAGGGGACGCTGACATGAACTTTGAATGAGAGAGGGGAGGGGGGGACACAGGAAGGAACATCAAAGCCCAGGGGAATGGTGTTCTTCTCCTGGAGTCTTGCAGTGAAAAGCTTGCAAATAACAGCCAGAGAAAGGTGAGGAGACTTCACTTGTATCACACTGTCTCTGCTTCCGGGTTTTAGCTGGGGACATGCTGCCATGAAAATAGAGGCACGTGAAGAATGTGCTAGTTCTAGATAGCAGCCTGGGTGTGCACCTCTTCACCAAACACACCCACAGGGAGGGAGTGAAGGAGGGTCTGGATTGTGGAGATGTTTCCACCCCCTGGAAACTTTTGAACTGAGAAAGAACTGTTATGCCGCGTACACACGAGCGGACTTCTCGACGGACTGAACTCCGAAGGACTTTTCAACGGAGTTCTGACGGAGTTCCGACTAAACGGACTTTCCTACACACGATCCCACCAAAGTCAAATCGTTTCGAACGTGATGACCTACGACCAGACTAGAAAAAGAAGTTTAATAGCTAGTAGCCAATAGCTGCCCTTGCGTCGTTTTCGGTCCATCAGACTAGCATACAGACAAATGTTTTTTTTCGATAGGGATCAAGTCCGTCGGAAAGATTTGAAACGTTCTATTTCTAAGGTCCGTCAGATTTTTCAACAGAAAAGGTCAGATGAAGCCCACAAACGATCGGAATGTCTGACAGATTTGTTCGTCTGACCTTTTCTGCCGGAAAGTCCGCTCGTGTGTATGCGGCATTAGAGGTTGATTCTGGGATCTTCAAAAGACTATTCTGCAAAAACTAAAGGACTGGGGAAAGAAAGAAATGCATTGCAGATATGAGGGTAGCATGTACTACCTATGTTTGCATTCCCATACTTCTCCTTTAATTCCCTTCTTTTGAGATGCAAACCGCATTTAAAACCTGATAGGTCTACCTCTTGCTGTACCTACTCTATCCACAAATAAAAAAGATGTAGTTAGGGTTAATTCACTATTTTCTGTATATCACTGTGGGAAAAGTATCAGAACTACAGTATATTAATGACTAAAGTAAATAACAAAACTACTGGGACGAAAAACAAACAGTATCAGCAATTAAATCTGTTGTTTAATTGTGAATATAAATCCTAACTAATCTTGGGATTTCCAGACTCATTCTACTGAGGTTTCTTCTCTGGAGAAACAAGGCATTTTCTGCTATTATAACTATAACCACTGTGCATGCAGTATTTTTCATAGCTTTAATTATTTTGTGATTTCTGCAAAGGAACAGTGTTTTATCGTATTTTTTTTATCATTCTGTTTACTATATCTGTAGACCGATTTATATACATTTGACTGATGCAGCCATGTCTGTGGACTATACTAATGTTCAATAAAGAAAAGAGTTTCAGTCTAAAAATGCTGAATTTAAGCTTTTTTGGTTCCTACGCTGAAACAGAAAACACCACAGTCTTAAACAGATGATAATTTCACAATGAAAGTCAAGTGGTCAGTTTCTCCTGAAATACCTCATTCACTGCTGACAAGCGAGTAATCGGGGTGAGCAAAAGTGTTTATAATGACATGTCCTTATTCATTTATGCGCAATTCAATAGTTCTTCCTGTCATGCCACCATAATTATCACTATGCTAAAGCTGGCCTTACACTAGTTGATTTTTGAGCGTTCATATGAAAATTTTTAGTGCATTTGATGACTTGACAGATGTTGTTCAAAAGTGCTTCAAAATTTAATTTGCTTTTAACATTCAATTTTGGAACAAACTGACTTTCCAGAATGAAAATTATATTCACTGTAAATTTTCGTTCATTCAATAAAAAAAATTCCATTCTGTTCCTTCAAATTTTCTCATCCCAGCTATCAAACATTAATGTTGGCTTGTCCCCACCAGTGCCCGTCCATTAGGGGCGCATGGGCACCGCCCCCGTCAATGCGTCCAGCCCCCTAGTCTACATGCAGGGTGCCAGATGAATGAATTCCAATGGGGGGGGCTTGAAGCACGTGATTAGAGCCAGAGACTCTAATAGGCTTCAAAAAAGGGTGGGCTCGGGGTGACGGCCAACCGACCGGGCAGGTGGTTGTTTGCCGCCCCCCCCCAGAAAAATTAAAATACACCAGCCGCCACTGGTTCCCACTAACAAGTAGAAAATTGAGCAAGAGTTTTTAAAATGAAAAATTTTGAAAAAATTCTAGTGTATGGCCAGCTTTTTAGTACTTTTTACTGACAAAGTGTGCAATCAGGCAGCTGGCTGGAGAATTTAGAGCATTTTTACAAACCATTATGTGGTCCTTCGCGTATAAATCCCATTAGCATGCATGTCAATACGCTTAGCAGCATAAGGATTCTAGGGGCCACAAATATTCAAGCTTTCCAGTAGACTTTCTCTAACAGGCAGTAGCTGGGTTAAGGTCTATTGATGCTGACACCCTGACCAATAAGACTTTTTTGTTTATTTAAAACAATTCCCCAATGTTCAGTTTATAGGCATGCTGATCAATCCTTTAAAACAGTGTTGGTCAACTTGTTAGTTATAACAGGTCTTATTTGTGGCAACTGACATCTAGGGGAGTACACATAACATTCAGTATACAGTATGTGATGTTTTAGAGCAGCGGTCTCCAAACTTTCCTTAGAAAGGGCCAATTGTCTGTCCTTCAAACTTTAGGGGGGCTGAACTGTGCCCAGTTGAAGTAAACAATGTCCAGATTTTGGTATTAGGGGGAGGAATAGTGCCCCATTTTGTTGTCAGTGGAGGGAATTATGCCCCATTGTTGGTGTCAGTGGCAGGAATAATGCCTCAAGGACCGGATAAAGGCAGGCAAAGGGCCACATCAGGTCCCAGGGCCACAGTTTGGTGACTACTGTTTTAGAGAATTGTCAGCGACTTCTGGCATTTCACAGGAGATAGTCGGGGACTGGAAAAATAATGCATGGGAGAGTCAAAGACTAGGGACATTCTACACATGTTGTTGGAGACTGAAGACATGCAGGAGACATTTAGAGATCTACAAAACCTTTATCAATCAATGCTCCCTTTTTTAGTACTAATTCCTGGGGCACTCTGGCTGCAGGTTGGGCACCAAGGCTTTAAAGTTTTAATGTATTTCACACAAATGAAGAGGGGTGAAGGAGATCTCCAATGAGCAGAAACCTCCCCCACACAACAACCCATGTCCACAGATACAATCATTACTTCCCTCATTCAACCCTGCTAGTATTAATGAGGTTGCTAAACTTTGATCTAACACTCATCTAACCACCTGCCCCCTGGATCCTGCTCCCTCGCAAATGCTACACTCACCCTCTGACTCGATTCTACACTCTCTAACTCTTGTGGCATCTTCCCAAACTCTCTAAAACATAGTCACCCCCATACTTAAAAAGCCCTCACTGGACCCCACCAATCTAAACAACCTACGTCCCATCTCCTTATTCGCCTTCTCCTCCAAACTTCCTGAAAGACTGGTCTACAACCGACTTAGCAACCATCTAACCATGAACAAACTTCTTGATCCCCTTCAGTCCGGATTTCGCCCTCAACACTCCACGGAAACTGCTCTCCTTAAACTCTCAAATTACCTACTAATGTCTAAAACCAGCAGACACTATTCTGTACTACTTCTCCTGGATCTCTCTGCTGCCTTTGACACGGTGGACCACCCCCACCTCCTTAATAAACTCCACTCCTTTGGTCTCCGTGACTGTACTCTTCGCTGGTTTTCATCCTACCTATCCCACCGCTCCTTCAGTGTCACTTACAACTCTACTTCCTCCTCTCCTCTTCATTTCTCCGTTGGGGTCTCTCCTTTTCTCAATTTACACCACCTCCCTGGGTCAGTTGATTGCCTCCCATGGCTTTCAATATCATCTCTACACTGATGACACCCAAATCTATCTCTCCACCCCCCAGCTCTCTCCATCTGTCTTCTCACGCATCACCAACTTACTAGCAGACACATCAGTCTGGATGTCACATCACTTCCTCAAACTCAACCCATCCAAAGCCGAGCTCATGATATTTCCTCCCTCAAGTGCCACTTCCCCTGATCTCTCTTTCCCCACGGCAAGGTCCTAGGTGTAATCCTGGACTCTAAAATAACCTTTCAGTCCCACATCCTATCGCTATCCAAAATTTGCTGCCTCAACCTCAGCAACATCTCCAAGATACGCCCCTTCCTAACCAATGTCACCACAAAGATTCTAATCCTGGTCATCTCCTGCCTCGACTACTGCAACTCCCTCCTCATTGGCTTACCTCTAAATAGGCTATCCCCACTTCAGTCCATCATGAACGCTGCTGCCAGGCTCATCCACCTCACAAACCGCTCAGTGTCTGCTATACCCCTCTGCCAATCCCTCCATTGGCTGCCACTCAGCCAAGGAATTAAATTCAAGATACTAACTACAACTTACAAAGCCATCCACAACCTGGCCCCCAGCTACATCACTAACCTAGTCTCAAAATATCAACCTAATCATTCTCTTCACTCCTGCCAAGACCTCTTGCTCTCAATCTCCCTTGTCACCTCATCCCATGCTCGCCTTCAGGACTTCTCCAGAGCCTCTCCCATCCTCTGGAATGCACTACTCCAATCTGTCGTTTTTTCTCTTACTTTTATCCACTTTCAGACGATCCCTGAAAACTCATCTCTTCAGAGAAGCCTATCTGGCCCCCACCTAACAACTGTACATTTATCTTCTCCATCAGCACATCCTCCACAGTTATTACCCCTTGTATCTCTTGACCTTCCCTTGACCTTAGATTGTAAGCTCTAATAATAATAAATCAGCTCTTCAATTCAGTATTTTTAAAATACACAGACAGAGGTCTTACTGGCATACAGTTGCAAACATACAGTACGTGGAAGCTAACAACTGCAGTCTCTCTGCACGTGAAGGCCTACTTTTCTAATCTATGTAAGTAGAGACATTGGGACATACTTAGAAGTTACTGAAAATAAAGCTTACTTGTAGGTTACCCCTCCTAAATTGTACAGCAGCACATACAGTATCTCACAAAAGTGAGCACATCCCTCACATTTTTTAAATATTTTATTATACCTTTTCATGTGACAACTCTGAAGAAATTACACTTTGCTACAATGTAAAGTAGTGAGTGTACAGCTTTTATAACATGGTCAATTTGCTGTCCCCTCAAAATAACTCAACACACAGCCATTAATGTCTAAACCGCTGGAAACAAAAGTGAGTACACCCCTAAGTAAAAATGTCCAAATTGGGCCCAATTTGCCATTTTCCCTCCCCGATGTCATATGACCCGTTAGTGTTACAAGGTCTCAGGTGTGAATGGGGAGCAGGTGTGTTAAATTTTCTTCTAAGGATGATGCACAAAAAAACCAGAAAACAGTTTGCTGAAGACAAGCAGACTAAGGACATGGATTACTGGAACCATATCCTGTGGTCTGATGAGAAGATAAACTTATTTGGTTCAGATGGTGTCAAGCGTGTCTGGCTGCAACCAGGTGAGTACAAAGACAAGTGTGTCTTGCCTACAGTCAAGCATGGTGGTGGGAGTGTCATGGTCTTGGGCTGCATGAGTGCTGCCAGCACTGGGGAGCTACAGTTCATTGAGGGAACCATGAATGCCAACATGTACTATGACATACTGAAGCCAAGCATGATCCCCTCCCTTCAGAGACTGGGCCACAGGGCGGTATTCCAACATGTTAACAACCCCAAACACACCTCCAAGACGACCACTGCCTTGCCAAAGAAGCTGAGGGTAAAGGTGATGGATTGGCCAAGCATGTCTCCAGATCTAAACCCTATTGAGCATCTGTGAGGCATCCTCAAACAGTAGGTGGAGGAGTGCAAGGTCTCTAACATCCACCAGCTCCGTGATGTCATCATGGAGGAGTGGAAGAGGACTCCAGTGGCAACCTGTGAAGCTCTGGTGAACTCCATGCCCAAGAGGATTAAGGCAATGCTGGAAAATAATGGTGGCCACACAAAATATTGACACATTGGGCCCAATTTGGACATTTTCACTTAGGGGTGTACTCACCTTTGTTGCCAGCAGTTTAGACAGTAATGGCTGTGTGTTGAGTTATTTTGAGGGGACAGCAAATTTACACTGTTATACAAGCTGTACACTCACTACTTTACATTGTAGCAAAGTGTAATTTCTTCAGTGTTGTCACATGAAAAGATATAATAAAATATTTACAAAAATGTGAGGGATGTACTCACTTTTGTGAGATACAATATATATATATATATATATATATATATATATATATATATATATATATATATACACATATATATATATATATACTGTATATATACACACATTTTCATTTAGCAGCCTAAGACTGACTGTACACTATACAACTCGATTGTATAATCTCCATTAGATCTACCATCAACTAAGTAAGATATAATAAAATATTTACAAAAATATAAGGGGTGTACTCACTTTTGTGAGATACTGTAAGTGCTTATAAATAACCAAACTGTCCAAGGCTAGTCTGGGCTTCTTGTGTGTCCTTATACCTTTTAGGAAGTCCAGGGTGTTTAGAATTGGGCAATAAAATCATAATATCATAAGGTAGGCTATGAAGACCTAAAAGGCTGCACCTCAAGTACTGTGACATACAGCATTGCTTTCATTAAACAGGATACAGTCACTTACTCAAAAATCAAGAATCTTAATCGTGTATAGCGCCATGAAAATTATTCTTGTACGCATTATGGTCAAATAAACATTGAATACCTTTGTTTTATGACACAGATACATTTTGTAATATAAAGCATTTAAAACCACCTGAATATTGCACTTTGAGCTTTGCAGGCCTCACAAGAGCAAGCTATCACCACCCAACTACTCTGAAGTAAGAAAAAATTATACAAAATATCCACTGCCTACAGCTGGGGATGCTGCTCACCATTCATGTGTAGGACCACGGCCATGCCTGGCCAGTGAAGCACTGTGAAATGAGGAAGAAGATATAGTTTGCACAAATGCTAGTCAGAAAATGGTCAAAGATTTTTGTGATCCCTTCTGATGTTCTAAGCCTTATACATGAATCAACCTTCTGTTTCCTGGCAAGTATCTGTGCACGCTATTTTTTCTGCCTGATCTTCCATAAAGTAGGACATGAAAAGAATCAAGACCGTGCAACTAGACAGGTAATAATGAGGAGAACTGAAGAAAACAAAAAACTATCAATAAAATAATGCAAGCATTTTGTCCTTCAAATGTTAATTTCATATAAAGGAGAGTAATAGTAGACAATCAAATTATAACTTGATGCACCCTTCATTTACTGTTTATCCAGAATCACAGTTTTATTAGATACAGCACAGAATACACAACCATTGTCTACTAAGCATATACAGGGAGGCAAGCCTAACCTAACACCCTGCATATTTAGGTCAAGGCAATTACTCACGGGTGTCAAAGGCTCCATCTAGACATGCTTCACCTGACTACATATGGACTAGTTTACCAATTTATTGCCTCCCACCTTAATAAACTGAAAGTAAATAGGTCTAGTCCATGCTTAACATGGGACCATGTCCACACCCTCTGCACATTATACTGTCTTAAGTGGATCCCTAACTGTTTTATATGCTTGTTTATGTGTGCCATAACTAGTTTCTATGCCTTACCAACCTGTAACGCTTATTTATGTAATGCTTGGTACAAGATTTCTTTTTGAATATTGTATTTTTGAAAACCCAATAACGTTTTTTCTGGTTTTTAGGCCCCTATCAGTTCATGAAAGTTGGAAGCCCACATGCAAAAAAACAGAAATGTGTAACAGTAAGGAAGGCTAAAAGGAGACAAAAAGCACTCAAATACATCATGAAATGTTCTGCTTTCCCCAAATCATTTGATGGAAGTAATGACATTAACATTTCTTGTATGCACATGTTTAGAATTTGTAAATCACTGAGTTTATGACTTCTTTCCAAATTTAGTAGGCAATTTCTTAGCTCAATGTATCTAACAAATCAGACAATGCTGACCTATTTTATCATTAAGGGAATTTCAGAGGCTTCTAGCCTTCAAGTTCCAATCTTCCTCTTGGTTCTTCTGATTTATCTGGTCATCCTTGGTGGAAATGCAACCATTCTCACTCTGGTCTGTCTAAATACTCAGCTCCAAACCCCAATGTACTTCTTTTTATGTAACTTGTCCATTTTGGACATTTCCTCCAGCACAGTCACCTTACACAAGATCCTCATTAGCTTTCTATCAGGAGATAACACAGTTTCTGTAAAAGCTTGTATGGCTCAGATGTTCATATTCACATCTCTAGTATGTAACGAGCTCCTAATACTGACAGCCATGAGTTATGATCGTTATGTTGCTGTCTGTAACCCCTTGCGTTACTCGACGGTTATGAGCCGTAGAGTTTGTGGCATTTTGTCTGGTATATGCTGGGTGCTGGGTTTCTTAGAATCTTTGCCTCATGTTATTTTAATATCAAGGTTTACCTGTTACAAATCAAAGGAAATAAATCACTTCTTCTGTGATATTGTCCCTCTAATAAAACTTTCTTGCAGTGACTCTTCACTCTCAGATTTTTTGATTTTTATCTGTGGACTTTTTCTGGCCACTTTTCCGTTTATTCTCACCTTCATCCCTTATGTCTTCATTATCCACACTATACAGAACATTCGCTCCCAGATTGGAAAACGTAAAGCTTTTTACACATGCTCATCACACCTTACTGTGGTGATTCTGCTTTATGTGACCCTTGTCTGTCAATACTTAAGACCAGCTTCAATGAACACTATGGAGTCCAACAAAGTTTTCTCACTTTTTAACACAGCTGCTGTCCCCTTGCTGAACCCACTGATCTACAGCTTAAAAAATAAGGATGTTAAATCTGCACTCAAGCGTCGTTGGTTTTGGACGACTAAGTAATATCTTACAAAGATGTGAATATATAGCCAATATTGATTAACAACATATTTTTTGTATTTAAATGCATATATGAGGCCTCCTGGAGCATGGGGCACGCTACACCAGTGGTTGGGGGTGTATGGTAAATACACATCTCAACTATGGGATTTTACTGCCCCCAACACCGCAAATGTAAATAAGCCATTAGTGTCTCGAGTGCCCTATAACATTGCTTTCACACTGCAGCTTTCCTGCGGGTAAGATGCTCTTTGTCATAGATAAAGTTGGGCAAATGGTTCGGGCCGAGCAAAAGTTTGACCCGAATATCGCCTCTTCGCTCGCTTGGTGAACACCCGAATTTGCAGGGCACAGTGCATTCTAAGCCCTGATTGGGCAAAGCTTTGCCCATTTAGGGCGCAGTACATAGCTGGTTGATAAGGAGCGGGGCCGGGAAGCCCCGCAGATCGCCCTGCAATGCACTGTGTGCTGCACAGTGCATTCTAAACCCTGATTGGGCAAAGCTTTGCTCAATCAGGGCACAGTGAATAGCTGGTTGTTAAGAAATGGGGCCAGGAAGCCGGCCGCCACGTCCTTAATAACCAATGAGTCATCAGCTGTCAATGGGCTTCCCCGCTGACAGCTGAATAAAAAAAAAACATTGCCGGCAATAAAGTGAAAAAAAATGGCGTGGGGGTCCCCCCAAAATCCATACCGGACCCTTATCCGAGCACGCATCCTGGCAGGCCAGGAAAGAGGGGGAACGAGCGAGTGCCCCCTCCTAAAAGATACCAGGCCACATGCCCTCAACATGGGGGGGTGGGTGCTTTGGGGCAGGGGGGCAATGGCCTCATCCCCACAACCCTGGGCTGTGGTTGTGGGGATATGCATGTGGGGGGCTTATCGTAATCTAAAAGACCCCTTTAACCGACCGGTGCATGCTAGGGGGTGGTGTCACCAAGTGACGTCGCCAGGTGGCCCTGCCCTTACCTATATAAAAACTGTCAAATGGCAAGTCGGGCATTCGGGTGTGGTGGGCGTCGAGATTGACAATGGATTCACATCAGGGTACACTGTTTGTTTTTTTAATTTTGAATAAAGGAATTGTCAAAAACTCTCTCTCTGTTTTTTTATTACTTCTTTAGGGGAGGAGTAGAGCTCTGTGACTCGCGCCGAGTGAGGCGGTGAGGCGGATGATACATGAAAAACGTGTTTTCATTTATTCTTTTGTAAGTGCAAAAGTTTAATAAAACTGTTTATATGGTAGTACACTATGCCTGTCCTTCTGCTTTGGTACATATATAATCTGTGGGGACCTGTGAGGACGGAAGTTTATATCCCACCGAGGAGGAGTGGAGCCATTTATCTGGGTTTTGAGGAGTTAGGCTGTCTTTGATCTGTATGGAGGTGAGCAGGCACTTTGCTCTGTGATGGATAATCACACTGCATGAAGATTAGGCACTGGATGCTTTGAAGTAGATAAGCGCACAATTACAGAGGACTTCACTGATAACATTATTGGATGTGTATGTGATCACACCCTTATGGGACTTTGTGGATTGTTTCTTACTGCTGCGCTACACTGAATTAATTTTTCCATTATATTTTATTACTTTTTGACACTTTTGTAGTGAATGGGTAGGGGTATTATGTACTCTATACTCATTCAGATGGGGGGCAGGATCTGGGGGCCCCCTTGTTAAAGGGGGCTTTCAGATTCTGATAAGCCCCCTTCCCGCAGACCCCCACAACCACAGCCCTGGGTTGTGGGGATGAGGCCCTTGTTTCCATCAACATCGGGACAAGGTGCTTTGGGGTGGGGGGGCAGAGCCCCAAAGTACCCACAGCCCCATGTTGAGGGTGTGTGGCCTGGTATGGTTCAGGACGGCCTGCCAGGCTGCATGCTCGGATAAGGATTTTGGAGAGGCCCCACGCCTTTTAAAAAAAAAATTGGCGGGACCCCACACCATTTTTTTAAACATTTTTCTATTGCCGGCAATGGTATTGTATTTCTGGCAATTTAAATGTAATTTCGTTCATTTTTTTTTTCTTTAGAAATTTAATTTTTGCTGTAGCATGCTCTGTACATGCTACAGATGCACCACTTTACAGGCAGACTAAGAGGATCCCGCAGGCACTATATTTAAAGGAATTATTTTCTTTTTTATTGTTGCACTTTAAGCATAATTAAAATCACTACTCCTGTAAAAATTATCTGTTTACAAACAAATTTTTGATACATGTCCCCGAGGGCAGTACCCAGGCCACCGTATCCTTTTTATGGCCAATTATTTGCATATAAGCCTTAAAAATGGGGAATCTAGATTTTTCAAATTTGGGTCCCATAGACTTTAATAGGGTTCGACGTTTGAGTCAGAACTTTTTCTCTGTTCGGGTGTTTCGGCCCATTTCTAGTCATCTATTATATCTTGCAGGTGTGGTGCGCTTTCTTAAAGGGCACAAAAACTCCTGCATTCAGGGCAACCAGCAGGATATAATAGAAGTCTATGGCTCAGTGCAGCTAACCTGCAGGAAAGCTGCAAGGCACTGTGTTGTATCCGCGGTGAGTGTAAACCACAGCGCATCAGTGTGAAAGCAGCCATATAGGGTCTCAGGACAGTAAGGGCTTACTTACTAAGGGCGGTTTTGGGGGGGAAGTAAAGCCCTGCACCACCGCACAGTGCATTGAAAGCCCTGATTGGCTGAAGCAATGAAAGCTTCACCCAATCAGGGCACAGAGCACTGTCAGAGCCATGATTGGACGCTGTCATGATGACTGTATCCAATAATGGCTCATTGCTCTTATAAAAGTATTCTTACCATAGCAGCCATTTGTAGCGTGATAGCAGCGTGGAGAGGGATAGAACAGGGCTCTGTTCAGTGTTATTAGACAGTTAGTGTGCTATAGTTTTCTATTCTGATTCTATTGTCAGTGTAGAATATCAGTTTAGTGTGCATCTAGGGATAGTTCAGTGTGAGTGTAGTGCGACCATTCATCTTTACATTAGTGTGAATGTAGGGATAGTTCAGTCATTGTGAGTGAAGTGCGACCATTCATCTTCACGTTAGTGTCAATGTAGGAATAGTTCAGTCATTGTGAGTGTAGTGAACACCATTCATCTTACATTAGTGTGAATGTAGGGATAGTTCAGTCAGTGTGAATGTAGTGACCGTTTAACACAGTACATTTTATTGCGGTACTGTAAGTTTAACGCCGTAAAGTTCTGTGCGTTACCGCCGTATAGTTCATTGCGTTACTGCAAGTTTAACACCATATAGTTCTGTGCGATACTTCAAGTTTATTGCCATATATTTAATTGTGTTACTGCAAGTTTAATGACATATAGTTCTGTGCGTTACTGCAAGTTTAACGCCATTTAGTTCTATGCGTTACTGCAAGTTTAATGCCATATATTTCACTGCGTTACTGCAAGTTTAACGCCGTATAGTTCTGTGCATTACTGCAAGTTTAACGCCATATAGTTCTGTGCATTACTGCAAATTTAATGCCATATAGTTCTGTGCATTACTGCAAGTTTACCGCCATATATTTCATTGTGTTACTGCAAGTTTAATGCCATATAGTTCTGTGCATTACTGCAATTTTAACGCCGTATGGTTCTGTGTGTTACTGTAAGTTTAATGCCATATAGTTCTGTGTATTACTGTAAGTTTAACACCATATAGTTCTGTGCATTACTGCACGTTTGACGCCATATATTTCATTGCTTTACTGCAAGTTTAACGCCATATAGTTCTGTGAGTTACTGCACGTTTAACGCCATATATTTCATTGCTATACTGCAAGTTTAATGCCATATAGTTCTGTGCGTTACTGCAACTTTGACGCAATATATTGCAGTATATTATAGTGTATCCGTGGAGTCTGTCTGTGTCGTGAATACTCAAATTAATGTGCACCAAACACCACTTTCCATTGATTAAAGTGCATACACGTACACATTTACACATCTTTATTACATTTTGTTAATAAACACCCCCCACTCCCCCCATCATATCTGGGAGGACAGCAAGGAGAGGCAGATGTTCCCATGGCATTGTAAGGGGCCAGCAGAAAAGGTGGACGTGGTCAGTCCTCAGGCTGGGCAAAATTTCCTCTGTTTAGTGATGTTGCCCATGCTATCCAGCCACAGCATGCAGAAGAGGTGGTGGACTGGCTTACTAAATCGCCTCATCCTCCTGATCCTTCATCGCCTAAGCAGAGACTAGTGCGCAGTCCCCTGCAGCTACCAGAGTGGCAAAACCTGCCTCCTTGTTCACAGCTATTCCTGCCATAGCCCAGCATTAGGCATGGAGGAGTCAGCGGAGATATTTGAACACAGCATCAGACACTTGCTCCTTGATGATGCACAGCCATTACTCGATTCAGATGTTGGTTCTGACTGCAGGCAGGAACATGAGCCTACAGAGAGGGGAGAACACTGGTACACAAATTGCCAATCTTGTTCCCGCAGCCACAGCATATTGCCAAGTTGTCTCCAGTGGTAATGAGGATAGAGGAGATGATGATGATGAGGTCACTGACTCAACTTGGGTTGCGAATAGAGCAGAGGAGGAAAGTGAGGGGGAGGTACAACCCCAACGAGGCAGCCATCATGGAAGAGTAGAGAGCAGCCATTCTATTCCATCACATTGTGGAGCTGTTATCCCCAGGCCCCCTTCCCACAGCTCAGCTGTCTGGGCCTTTATTAGTACATGTGCAGCCGATTGCACTGTTGCTATTTGCAAACTTTGTCTCAAGCGCATCAAGCGTGGCAAAAACACCAACCATTTGGTTACCACATGCTTTACAAGGCATTTAACCTCTCACCACTCAGCCCATTGGCAAGAACACCTAAAAGCCACACAAAAGGGGCACAAATCTGTCCCTCCTCCTTACTCATCTCAGTCTGTCGCTGCTATACCTCAAGACCTCTCAGCAGCCTCCACTGACAGGGATGATGGTATAGCGCAGGGTGTCCCAGGTCCTTTCAGCACATCTGCCAGCAGCACACCACCAACTGTAGACTATAACCGACAAATTTCTCTGCCCCATCTGCTGCAGCGGAAAAAAAAAATACAGTCCCTGTCAAACAGTGTGGAAAAATTGTTCTTTGGGTTTTAATTGTGCCCATGAAACCTACACCAAAAACATTCTTCCAGATGAAATCAACACCCACAACACTAGGCAGCCTAGAAGTCCTGCAGAGATTCCCCATCCCAAAAACACATTTAATCTGTGACTTCGGCATCAGGGGCTTTCATCGCTGCTGGTAATCCAGGACTGATTCATTTTGATAAAAGTCAGAAGGTCCAGGGAGTCTGTGGACAGCCGCGTTCTATGATCAGTAACAAAACCTCCGGCAGCACTGAATGCCCGTTCCGAAAGCACGCTGGATGCAGGGCAGCCCAGCAGCTCAATAGCATACTGGGCAAGTTCTAGCCACTGGGCTATTCTCATGACCCAGTAAGCCAGTGGATCGTCGACTGGAAAGCTCTCCATCTCAAAACTACTTTTCCACGACACTGTAACCTACCAGAGTCAGGAAAAGCATTTGATAAACTCCTCTTTAAGGTGTCCTCAAGAGATTTAATCTTCTGCACTCTTTGTGGGGATGGGATGAGTTCTGAGACTTTCCCCTTAAGACGGTGGTCAAGGAGGGTTGCCAACCAATAGTGATCCTTTCCCTTTACGCCACGTATTCTTGGGTCCTTTCGCCGTCTTTGAAACATGAGGGAGCCTATGCAACGCAAATTTGTGGAGGCATGGGAAGCAGACTCCTCGGGGTGACTTCAGGATTACAGTATCTGGAACTTCCTCCTCCCAGCCAAGTACTACTCCCAAGGGTTCTGGGGATGGAAAACCATCTCTTACTGTTTGACGTATGTTTTTCTCTGCTTCAATGCCTCCAAACTGCCAGAATCCTCCTCCTTCTCCTTAGTGGCGTCACTAGGGTTGGTGTCACCTGGTGCGGTAAAACATGGTGTCACCCCCATTCCTGTCTAGGCTGCCCAGCACCCTGCAGGCAGCACACAGCCACGGGGCGCACCCCAAACCGGCCCCTGTTAATGATAGCATAGGGTGGTAGACATCCCAAGTCTCCCGCCAGGTGCGGGAGCCTTCCGCATTTCGGGGGTGGCTTCTGGACACCCACAAGTGCCGCCTGATATCCCAGCTGCAGGGCTGATCCTGGGTGGTCCCCTGGTTCACAGTCGGGGATGATCGGTGAAGCAGGAGGGACAGCTGTGAACACAGGTCTCCTTGTATAACTGACATCTGCTTCTCCTTCTCTCCCTCCCGCAGCTGTTGGCTAAAAAGCTATACAGGGAGATCGGTGATCACAGCCATCCCTCGTGCTGCAGCGATCATCCCCGACTGATCCCTGTACCCTCCTCCTCCAGCCCCCCGCCGTGTCCTTCTCCCCCCCTGTTCTTCTCCCTTGTTCTTTTACGGCTCCCCTCCATGTCCTTGCTCCCCTCTGTGTCCTTTACCCCCCCTATGTTCTTCTCCGGCTCCCTGTCCTCCTCTTCCTCCTCCCCCCTCCCCCCTCACAGCTGGCTTCCCTCCTCTCTTCTGCAGCCGGCTGTGGGGATCTGTCAGGATGGAGAGCGGAGGAAGGGACCAGTCTTTTACCGACCCCTTCTTTTTCTGATTTGGACACAGTGAGAAAGATCACTCCTGTGTCCTGTGAAAACTGAGCAGAGTAACCTGTGTGTTACTATTCTTAGTTTATGAATGGACAGGAGATGCTGTCTCCTGTCCATTCATCTTCAAAGCTGAGAAAGGGACTGGGGAATCTGTGTCCTCAACCTCTTTCTCTGTCTTAAAGGGGAGATGTCAGGGGTCTTTTTAGACCCCTGATATCTCACCAAAGCCCCCCAACAGGGTTGATAAAAAATGCAAAAAATATTAAAAAATGAAATTGTAAACAAAATTATAAAATAAATTATAAAGTAAAAAACTACTGACACCACCCCCCTGCCATACCAAGTCTGTCCACTGCCCCAACCCCCTCCCCCCAAAAAGCATTGTGAATTAAAAAAAATTTAAATTGTAAATGGTAAAGGATCTGGCTCCGCTTCTCCGGCACATTAAACCCCCTGCAATTAAAAGATGCTAAATTAATTGGGCAAACAGTCGCCATAGGACATTTAGTAGGGTAGGGGAGGGGATACAGGGGGAGGTAGTCAATCTAGGCGTCTCGTCGATCAGCAGTTCTCGGCAGAGAAAGTGGAACCAGGAAAGGTAGGGAGGGAGAAAAAGAGGAAAGGGAAGGAGAGAGATAATAAAAAAAGGAAGAGAGAGTAAACAAAAAAGAGAGGGAAAAGGAGCGACACAAGTTGAGGAAACCTTAAACATATAAGAACATTTGTCTCGGTCACTGTCACTGTCCCCAGGTTCAAAAATGGTGGATGGAGACAATGGGGTGAATTCTCTCAGAACCAATGGGGAAAGGGACAAATAGGTCAGAGGGAGAAAAAAATTAACAGTAACAAAAAAGGCCACTAGGTGGCTCCAAAGGATTACAAGTAAGGAATAAAAAACCTTACAACATGGTATACAGCAGTATACCATAAGGTGCCCATAGTGGCACCACCAAAAATCCTAAGGGGGTGCGGGGAAAACACACAGGGCAGGGCAGCCCCCAGGTCCCTGGCTCCCTGGGGTATCAAACAATATTTAAAACCAATAATCAGACAGCATAAATGTAAAATGTTAAAGCATAGTAATGGTTATGATCAGGTCAGAGGAAACTCCACATGGTGAGGAGTATGCAGTTAAACTGAGGGTGGGTATAAGGAAGGAGGTATTGGTGGAAGGTAGTAATGTGACATGGTCATATACTGAAAAATATTAGAAAGAAACAGAAAGACACTGTACATGACGTGGCATAAATCAGGTACCTATTGGCTAAAACAACCTGGAAGGAAGGAGTGAAAACAACAAAAATAACAGTCCATGTTTCAGAATGAATGTACTTTGAGGAAGCATGCAAAGTCAAAAACAACCACAAAGGAGCAGGGTGGTAACATGTAGGGAAGGCACGCTTCAGTAGGAGTGCCCTGTTTCAGCCACTGTGGAGCAAAGGGCAGGCCAGGAGTAATCGGTGTGAATGGCCAGTCCAGAAGAGAGACTTGTGGGAGCTCTAACGTGCTGAGGAATGAAGGGAGATCCCCCATGGTGCGGAAGATGACAGTTTTACCCTCGTGGTGTACCCGGAGATGAAAGGGGAAGTGCCACTGATATTTTTATCTGACTAGATAGTAAAAGCTGTGGAAGCGGCTTCAATGCTTTCCTAATTGCTAGCGTTTGACGGGAGAGGTCTGGGAGAAGCATCACAGAGGTTTCATTGAACAGGATAGTGTTCTGGGAGCTAGCAGCTCGCATGATGTTTTCCTTGATCCTGTAAAAGTGAACCCGACACAGGGCATCTTGCACAAAGGAGGGGTCAGGGGTCCGGGGACCAGAGGTCCTGTGCACATGGTCCAGTTCAATGCGGTCATCTTTGGGATGTTGCAGGCAGCAATTGGTTAAAGATAGCCATTACAGCTGCGGGCAGATCTTTTGGGTCTACAGTCTCAGGGATCCCGCGTATGCAGATATTATTGCAACGATTGTGATTCTCAATATCATCTTGTTGATAAAAAAGCTGCTGCAGCTTGATGTTGTGAGTGTTAAAGATTTCTTCATGAGCCTGAACAGTGTTACTGAGGCGGTGCTTTCAATGTTCTCAAAGCGAGCCCCTATATCCTTCTTTAGGTCAGAAATGTCCTTTTTGTATGTTTTCTCAATCCTGTGAACACAGTGTTCAAAGTCTGCTTTAGTGGGCAGGGATCTGATATAGCTGTGCAGGGACCTCATCTGTGATTCCATGTCCCAGCCCTCACCCGAGCCCAGGGAGACATTAGAGCGGCGTCTGGTGAGTCTAGAGGGGTCCTCAGAGAGTGGGGAATGTTCATGTGAGCTCACCTGTATGCAAGGCTGAGTCAGAGCAGGCTGGAGACGGCGGTCCTGGTGCCATCTTGTTTTTTGGCTGGCGCTGTGCTGCGGGCAGAGATCTAGTAAAAAAGTGCCTCTAATCGCCTCCTGATTGATTGCTGCTGGAGCCCTTCTGTGCCTTTTGTTTGTCCTTCCCCATGTGCAGAGTTGGAAGGGAGTTTCCAGGTGAAATGAAGCCTGTGGAGCCGAGGGACCTAGGAGCTATGAGAAGACACATCTCACTGCTCCATGCGGCAAGCCACGCCCTGAATTTCATACATCTAAATGTTAAATAGAGTACATGAAAACAACCAATCAATGTAATTAAAGTTTTTGTGCTTAATTGTATATGTGCCATTTTGTTAATGTTGCAAAATATTTAATTTATGAAAGCTTTGTCTTCATTTTCCGATGCATTGTGAGCCCTGATAACTACTCTATTACTTACTACTATTACTTGCAGGAACCACATGGTGAAGTTCCACCAACGATCTAGTACACAGCAGAATGCTCCAACAATAAAGCAGGCCAGAACTCAATATGTGAAGATTTGCCATGTTAAAGGGAACATCTAGTAATGTTAATTGTGCCCTGTCTGCACCCTGAAAATGTAGCTTTTGTCTGGAATTTCTCCTGAAAAACAGTAGTGCACTTTCTAGTATGCGAGTGTGCCTCCAGCCCCATAGCTGTATATCTGCAATGCGATATCATTTGAGGCACTGCCGCCTCTGACTGCTACTTTCAAAAGAACTGGAGATGCCACTATTTTGCCTCTCATGGTTTTCCTTGCTGGAGCCTATGACATTAGAAAGTAAAACCTTGCCTCTACCAATATGGCTGCCTCCATACAGAGAACCATTGCAGAACAAGTCAGTATGGAAAGATCAGCTGCAGGGAGACCACAGACTGGTGACTGGTCCTTTTTCCATCTGCTTGCCTTTTTCTGTTTGTGTACCTGCATAGGATTTTATTTACATCAACGCTGGAGAGTTGAAAGTTAGGAGAAACAGTTAGGAGAAACATTTATGGGAAAACGTGTTTGCATCCCAGTCCCCATGTGGCAGCAGTAGTTGCTCTGTCTTAATGAAAGTATAACAAACGGTAAAACCTTTTATGTCGATTTGAATGGAGTGGAGAGGGATTAGAACATCTGTCAGGTTTTTATTTCTGTCTATGTCTATGTTAGGAAGTTTTACCCTCCCTATTAGTCCAGGTGACAGTTATCTCTGAGAGGATGCTAGTTCTGGTGACAACCAGAGATTCCCTCACTTAATGCCCCGTACACACGAGCAGAATTTTTTGTGGGAAAAACCTTGGATGGTTTTTCCGACGGAATTCCGCTCAAGTTTGCCTTGCATACACACGGTCACACAAAAGTTTTCTGAACTTTCGACCGCCAAGAACGCGGTACGGTACAACACTACGATGAGCCGAGAAAATGACGTTCAATGCTTCCGAGCATGCGTCGAATTGTTTCTAAGCATGCGTGTTTTTTTGCGCGTCGGAATTGCATACAGACGAACGCATTTTCGGATAGGAACTTTTTCCGAAAGAAAAATAGAGAACCTGCTCTCAATCTTTTGCTGGCTGGAATTCCGCCAGCAAAAGTCCGATGGAGCATACACACGGTCGCATTTTCTGACCAAAAGCTATCATCGGAGTTTTGCTGGCGGCATTTCCAATCGTTTGTACGGGGCATTAGAGGGATTTTTTCTCACGTCCTGTTTTAGCTATGGGACAGGAAATGAATGGAAATATCCCCAAAAAAACACAAATGGCAATAAAAAAAACTGACGGGAGTTATAACCCTCCCTTACTGTATCCAAAATGAAAAAAATGTTTTGCCTATAGTTCTGCTATAACCAGAATAGTTCGCAAAAAGCACTTGGAATTAACTTGGAATTATAAAAATACATGATGTTTGGAAAAATGGGGCTTGGCCTGAACTGTTTTACTTTTTTGGTGATATTTATTACAACTCCAGTTTCCAGAGTATACACTATTTGACATGAATGGGAATGCCTGCATGGAATACCTGTTTATCCCTGTGTGGGTAAACACAGCCCTCACACAGGTCCATGTGAATGAGGCCTAGTTGGCCAATTGTAAGTGGCCATAGCCATGTTTCTGCGTCCAGAGGGTGCCATTTAGTTGCTTCTGAATGCAGGAAACTATCCGCTGCTTTTCGGCCATCTGAATGTAAAGTAAAGTGAATGTAAAGTAAGTATGTAAAGTAAATAATGTAAAGTAAAGAATAAGTAAAAGAAAGTAAAGTAAAGACAGTAGAAGTAAAGTCCACTTTCTGATTTGTACCTACAGGTAAGCCTATAATAAGGCTTACCTGTAGGTACAGTGAATATCTCCTAAACCTGCACTGTTTAGGAGATATTCACCCGGGGTGCAGTCGGTGACGTTACGGCGCATGCACTCTGAAAGGAGGGAGTACCCGTGCAGTACCTTCAAAACTCTGTGGTGGGGCTCCTCTGCACATGTGACATTATCACAGCCACTCTAATGCCCTGTACACACGATCGGATTTTCCGACGGAAAAAGTGCAATCGGATTGTGTTGTCAGAAATTCCGATCGTGTGTGGGCTCCATCGGACTTTTTCCGTCGGAATTTCTGACACACAAAGTTTGAGAGAAGGATATAAAATTTTCCGACAACAAAATCTGATCGTTTAAATTCCGATCGTGTGTACACAAATCCGACGCACAAAGTGCCACGCATGCTCAAAATAAATTAGGAGACGAAAGCTATTGGCTACTGCCCCGTTTTATAGTCCCGATGTACGTGTTTTACGTCACCGCGTTCAGAACGATCGGATTTTCTGACAACTTTGTGCGACCGTGTATATGCAACATAAGTTTGAGCCAACATCCGTCGGAAAAAATCAGATGGATTTTGTTGTCGGAATGTCCGATCAATGTCCGATCGTGTGTACAGGGCATTACAGTTGAAGCCCACAAACCCAGAAGGCAGACTGGGTGCCAAGGAACCGTGACAGAGCTGTGTGGAGGCCTCTGTCAGGTAAGTCTGTCGTAATGTGCTAGTATGAGTTGCATACTAGCACATTATCACATAACACTGCAGTGGGCACAATTTTGTTATTTAGTTGGGGACGGTTTAGTACCGCTATGACCAGCAATATTTTTCCATGTTTCTTTATGATAATAGGCACTCTCTTTCTGATACAGAGCACACACAGCTCCTCCCACAAGTGGGGGACACATTCACCTCAAAAACTGTTCTTTTCCAACTTCTTTGGAACTACAATTCCCAGTAAACCCTCCTATCTCAGGCAAACAGCATGCCTGCAAGATTATTAGCATTAAGCAATCTCATTTTATACACCGGGCCTAGGTCCTCTGTCATTTCCCACACAGGCCTCTGCACACTGTAAAAGATTAAAACCCATCACTATCAACACTGCAGGAAGTGTGAGATAATATCTCCGCTGTGCGCTGATTGGCAGACCCGTACTGATTGTCCGAGGTCAGAGGCTTCTGGGAGTTGTAGTCCACGCCCCTTTCAAGTGTCTGCCCAGCCCGCCAGAAAAAACGACATTTCCCAGAAGGCTGTGCTCGTGGCCAGCGTAAGGGACAGAAGGTCAGCCAATGAGCGCGGACGGATTTTCATATGACAACGCCCACTGAGAGCAGACGAGTCCTTGATTACAATAAGGTACAGTATATAGACGGTGTATTTTATTTATGGGGATAGAGGAGCGGGCTGATATGGAGGGAGAAGGCTGTGTGGTGCGTGCACAGGGCCCCATAGACAATGCATTGCACACAACTGCTGGCTACAGCTGCTGAGCAGAAGTTACAGACCTTCCAGGCAAAGTACAATGGAATGCTGATAGATGATTGCCTCCAATAGATCACAATACACTTTACTTCTCTGGATTTTCTATGTTGTAGTATCTGTGTATCTCTGCTTTCCAGGAAAGTATGGAATACAGACTACTTTGTCATGATCATGTATTTTATTTCTGAATTTTCAGATGTTATAGAATTGTGTGCTGACTACACCGATCAGCCATAAGATTATGATGACTGCTAGGTAAAGTGAATGAGGCCCTTCACATGGGCGCACACGGGCCTCGTCCATTCATTTACAATTATTGACAAGTGAAAACGCATTCAGATCACATCCGTTAACATCAGTTTGCACATCTGTCTTCTGTTCAGTTTACATCGGTCTGCATCCGTCTTTTTGTCCGTTTTTTTTAAAGTTATTGCAGAAAACAACCAGAGGTGACAATTGTATAAAAAGGAAAAATGTTTCCTGTCTAAAAACGGATGTAAATGGACGGAATCCATCTACATCCCCTCCATCCTGTTCCATTTCAATGGATTAAAAAGGCGGACATGGATGTAAACGGATTACCATCTGTTTACATTCACTATATTACCGAAAGTTTCGGGACACCTGCCTTTACACACACATGAACTTTAATGGCATCCCAGTCTTAGTCCGTAGGGTCCAATATTGAGTTGGCCTTCCCTTTCCAGCTATAACAGCCTCAACTCTTCTGGGAAGGCTGTCTACAAGGTTTAGGAGTGTCTATGGGAATGTTTGACCATTCTTCCAGAAGCAAATATTGTGAGGTCAGGCACTGATGTTGGACAAAAAGGTCTGGCTCACATTCTCTGCTTTAATTCAACCCAAAAGTGTTTCATCGGGTTGAGGTCAGAACTCTGTGCAGGCCAGTCAAGTTCCTCCACCCCAAACTCGCTCATCCATGTCTTTATGGACCTTGCTTTGTGCACTGGTGCGCAGTCATGTTGGAACAGGAAGGGGCCATCCCAAAACTGTTCCCACAAAGTTGGGAGCCTGAAATTGTCCAAAATGTCTTGGCATGCTGACGCCTTAAGAGTTCCCTTCACTGGAACTAAGGGGCAAAGTGCAGGCCAGTCAAGTTCCTCCACCCCAAACTCGCTCATCCATGTCTTTATGGACCTTGCTTTGTGCACTGGTCCAAATCATTTGGTGGAGGGGGGATTATGATGTGGGGTTGTTTTTCAGGGGTTGGACTTGGCCCCTTAGTTCCAGTGAAGGGAACTCTTAATGCGTCAGCATACCAAGACATTTTGGACAATTTCAGGCTCCCAACTCTGTGGGAACAGTTTTGTGATGGCCCCTTCCTGTTCCAACATGACTGTGCACCAGTGCACAAACAACGTCCATAAAGACATTGATGAGCGAGTTTGGGGTGGAGGAACTTGACTGGCCTTCACAGAGTCCTGACCTTAACCCGATAGAACACCTTTGGGATGAATTAGAGCGGAGACTGCGAGCCAGGCCTTCTTATCCAACATCAGTGCCTGACCTCACAAATGCGCTTCTGGAAGAATGGTCAAACATTTCCATAGACACACTCCTAAACCTTGTGGACAGCCTTCCCAGAAGAGTTGAAGCTGTTATAGCTGCAAAGGGTGGACCAACTCAATATTGAACCCTACGGACGAAGATTGGGATGGCATTAAAGTTCATGTGCGTGTAAGGCTGGGTTCACACCCGTGCAAATTAAATGCGGGTTACCCCGCATCTAATTCGCATAGCAGGAGATTGTGACTGGCTCTCTATGGTTCACTCATCTCCGCAGTGGCTCCGGTGGGAATTGCACAGGAGTTCTGTGTGTCTTTTGGTCTGCTTCAGGTCTGAATTCAGCCCAAAATTTGGACTGAAATCTGACCTGAAGCGGTGAATGGAGACGCACCGGACTCCTACTGTGAGGCGCTGCGTTCTCAAGTGTGAATCAAGCCTGAAGGCAGGCATCCCAATACTTTTGGTAATATAGTGTATGTTTGTCAATAGAAATTAATTGCTATCCATTTTTCATCCGTCAATAGATGGAAAAAAAAGGGACAGATGGAACGCCCATGTGAAAGATGCCTAACATTGATTACGGTATTTTGTTACAATGGCACCTGAAATTGGGTGGGATATATTAGGCAGCAAGTGAACATGTTGTCCCTGAAGTTGAAAGCAGAAAAAAAGTGGGCAAGCGTAGATGGGGGAAGTGTAAGTAAGTAAAGTGGGGTAGCTCCTTAGACAATGGCCAAATTGTAATGGCTAGATGATTGGGTCAGATCAACTGCAGCTTTTTGTGGGGTGCTTCTGATTAAGGATGAGCTCCATTAAGGTGTTCGCATGCTGCATGTGCCAAGCCCGCCAGGAAGTCGGCAATGCGCTGCGCTAATCACAGGAAGTGAGACATTTCCTGATCTCTGCAGCCGCGCATCGAGAAACATCCCACTGCCTGTGATTAGCGCTGTGCAGTGCCGAGTTCTTGGCGGGCTTGGCACGTGCAGCATGCGAACACACCGGAGCTCATCCTTACTCCTGATCTGCAATGGTCAGGACCAGCCGAAAATGGTCCAAGAAAGGAAAACCGGTGTACTGAGCTGTATCTGTGCTGCACTGTATTTCCTGATATGTAAACAAATAGTGCATTCTGTATGCAGGCCAACTAATCGGCTGGCTGATTAAACGATTATAAAAATAGTTGACAACTATTTTCATAATCGATTGGTTGTCAATTAATCAATTCATTTTTCAGCTCTAGTATCAATTATGCTTGCTGCTTTTCAGTATACATCACTCCAAAGACATGCTGGTAGGTCAATCGGCTTCTGTCCAAAATTGGCCCTAGTATATGAGTGGGGACCTTGGATTTAGGGTAGGGACTGATGTCAGTGTGCGATGTACAGGGTTAGGGACAATTGTAGACACGCACCCACACTCACTTGGGTTGAACTGGATGGACTGGTGTCTTTATTCAACCTTACTAACTATGTAACTATGTACTTGGAAATCAAAGCAACTTTTAGTATAATCTGTAATACTTACCTGGCCATACACTATATAATCTGATTGTACAATATCTGTATAATCTACTTAGAGTGACCAATACTATGTCATGGAAGAACACACCTACACAGTCCATTCAGGTTGTATTAAATTAGGCAGATTCTTGCACTACTTAGTTGATGGTAGATCTAAAGGAGATTGTACAATCAAGTTGTATAGTGTACAGTCAGTCTTAGGCTGCTAAATGTGTGTATATATACAGTGTGTATGTATGTTTGTGTGTGTGTGTGTATATATATATATATATATATATATATATATATATATATATATATATATATATATATATACACACACTGTATATGCCATGATGCTATGAAGTAGTGAGCTGCATGCCTTCTGACAATGCAATCTGTGCACTGATGGGCCCCCAAACAAATTCCAAGAATTAAAGAATTTTTTTTTTGGATAGAGCAAGGAAGGGTTACAACTTCTGTCAGATTTTTATTTTGCCATCTGTGTCCCATTGCAGAGATTTCCCTTCACTTTTTGTCCCATAGCCAAACAGGAAGTGAGAGGAAATTCCTGCAAATTAAGGGAATTCCTTGAGGACCCCCTAGGTCTCCAGAACTAGTGTCCCCATTGGAAGATGTCCTCTATCTAGATTGTAAGCTCTAACGAGCAGGGCCCTCTGATTCCTCCTGTATTGAATTGTATTGTGTCTGTACTGTCTGCCCTCATGTTGTTAAGGCGCTGCGCAAACTGTTGGCGCTATATAAACCGTGTATAATAATAATATATTACTTTTCTGGGGACAACCCAAAATTTGGGTTTTTCTTTTACTTTTACTTTCAATGATAATGTTAAACAGGACAAATAGGGGGAATCTCCCTAACGGGGACACAGACAGCAATAAACACTGACAAGCATTCTAATCCCTCTCCACTCTATCCAACACTAAAAAAAGTTTTGCATTTAGTTATACTTTATGAAGCCCAGGTAAATTACCGGTATTCTTACTTATATCCATACAGTCTTTGCTATAAAATTGACTCCATCCCTTTACAGGTGTCCACCATGACCAAGTGCATTGTGAAGGACTGTCACAGTAATTCTGGGACAGACAGTGGGGTCTTGCTACACGGTTTTCCAAGCTCTCTTGATCTAATTAAAGTTTGGTTGGAACAGACGGGTAACAGCTTCAGCGACATAGATGCATTTGCACGGAACGTTCTCTATTCTAGATCTGAGCGCTATCAGATGTGCTCCAAACATTTCTCCCCAAAAAGTTACGTTTTCAATGGCACAAAAATGGTTCTGAAGTCAGATGCGGTTCCCACAGTTTTCCAAGAAGCACAGTGCGTCTCCAAAGGCTCATCATGCCAGAAGGTTCGAGAAGAAGGAGACGCGCGTCTACATTCTGCTTCATCCAAGGCTTATGTAGAGAATCAGCCCACTTCACCGCAACACAAACAAAGACATCTACATACAGATGAGCAAGAAGATTCTGAATGTATGGAAGATAAACAATGTTCGACAGTTACAATGAAAATGATTGATAAAGCAGTCGGTACTGATTCATACTATGGTAAGATAGATGCACATGTTGGTCCTCATCATACTTATCTTTAAAGTGGGAGTATAGTGTGTAATCGCAGTGTTTACCCTACTGTCATTTTGGTATGACTCTTTGATTTCCAACATTTCTTTTCCAATTATTTTATGTATGTTATTAATACAGAGGTTTGTACGGAAGCTACTAGACAGGGAGCTACAACTATTCTAGCAGCACTTAAAGCAGTATGAAACCCAATATCAAATGCAAAATATTGCAGCTTACCAATCCTTAATGTGATGGCTGCATTTGTTTTCTTTTTCATTTGGTGATCCAGCCAGTAACATGCTTCCTATCTTAGGGTGGCTCCTCTCTGAATGGAGGTGCAATGAAGACCCCTTCACAGGGGGCATTGTCAATCTTGAGAGATGGTAGTGTTATGCTGCGTATACACGGTCGGACTTTTCGTCTACAAAAGTCCGACGGACGCCGACGGACTAAAGCTGGCGGACAATCCGATCGTGTGTGGGCTTCCCCGGACTTTCAGCGGACTTTTCCAGCCTCAAATCTGACGGACTTTAGATTTGGAACATGCTTCAAATCTTTACGTCGTAACTACGCCGGACCCAGAAGTCCGCTCGTCTGTATGCTAGTCCGATGGACAAAAACCCACGCTAGGGCAGCTATTGGCTACTGGCTATCAACTTCCTTATTTTAGTCCGGTGTACGTCATCACGTACAAATCTGTCGGACTTTTGTGTAATCGTGTGTAGGCAAGTCCGTTCATTAGAAAGTCTGCCACAAGTCCGCCGCAAGTCCGCCAAAAGTCCGCCGAAAGTCTGTCAGACAGGCTGTCGGACTTTTGTAGACGAAAAGTCCGACCGTGTGTACGCGGCATTAGACTAGCACAGGGATATGCAATTAGATTTAGATGGACTTGACTTACCAAATTAAAGCTAACACTTTCTTAAGCAGTTATAGCAACAGTTTTTTCAGTTTTGGGTTTTATGTAACAAACAAAAGTTTACCATTGTAAGCACCTCTCTCAGTGTTAAATGATCTCTGTCTCAACCCTTTAACTGTCACTTTTAGTGGAAAGCTTGGTCTGTTAAAGAAGTTGAAAAATAACAGGTAAAAAACAAGGGGAAAAGCCTAAAAAAAGAGAACTAATATAACCATCACATCCAAGAACTGGTAAACTGCAATACATTTTTGATTTTGGGTTTAACAAAATAGAAGTGCTTTATTTGGACAATTGTATAACAATATAAAATCATACACAGTGACATGATACAATGCCTGACAGATCCAGCGAATGATACACATAGAGATAAAATAAAATTGAATTGAAAACACAATGATGTTACAAAGGGTATAGACAGTGTAAATAATTATGCCGATGGGGGAGCAGAGTGGGGGGGGGGGGGGGTCGGGAAACTGAGATGAGATTACCCAACCCTTCACCCTGTCCAGTGCACCCCAACACAACATCTACATTATGTAACAACTGACACCGAAACCAGAGGTCCAGGGGGTCCATACTTTATTGTACTTCCAAGGGCAACCCCTATTTATATAAGTGATTTTATACATGGGTAGGGCCACATCCACCATATCTTCCCAAAAGGATAATCTCGGAGGTGTCAGTGAGGACCATTTCAATAGGATTTCCTTTTTTGCCATAAAACAATAGATAGGAAATCAGTAACCTGGAGTGGTGGGAGCTGTTGGCTATCCTCATGAATGCCTAACAATGCGAGTTCTGGGAAAATAGAGAAAGAATGCTGCAACCTTAGATTAATCTCCGAAAAAACGCTAGATCAATAGGACGCTATTATAGGGCAATCCCAGAACATATAAAGATATGATCCCGGGTGTAGTCGACATCGGGGGCAGCTAGGGTCATGATCTGGGTAGATTTGGTGAAGTCTCAGGGGGGGTATAATACACCCTATGTAGAAATGTTACCTGAATTAGCTTATCTCTGGAAAAGATAACAAGCTTGGGGCCTCCCAGTCTTCCCTATCCAGGGAAGGGAGATCTGTTTTCCATAGTTCCCACAGAAGGTCAACCTTAGAGGAATCGACCCCCAAAAGTTCTCCATATAAGGACGAAAGGGGCTTTTTCAGGTCTCCTGGGGCCAACAGCAATAGGATCAGCCTGGAGGAGAGGCACCTGGGGAAATTGAGTTCTGCCATCATGTTGTAATTGGAAATAGCAAAACTGCATCCAGGCAGAAAATGACATAAGGCCGTCCGAGGCACATAATGTCTATCAGAGTCCTGTTTCCATAACATGCCCAAACTTGAGGGAATAGCATAGTACGAAAATGCGGTAGGAACGGGTTACCCCATATTGGCTGAGCAGGAGACCGTTGGTTCGGGCGCAGAAAGCCACGTTGAGCGGCCATCCAAATCCGCCATATAGCACGTCAGACCTGGTACCTCCTCATGATTTTGGTTTTAATAACGCTTTAAGTTGCCTTCTCTTACCTCTGCCTTGTTCCTCTGACTTCAGGATCAGCCCCTCTTCAGACTCCTATGCAAATTACAGAAATGTTGAATCATGCATAGGGCTAAGGCACCTCACCCACTTTTACACATGACAGCAGTTGAACTGTCTGAGGTTTGGCTGCTCAATCACCCAATGTTGCATTGAAGAAGGCTAAATCATGCCCCCCATAACTAAAAATAGCAGTAGCAGATTCAGGGAGCAAGGAGTGAGACAGGACTAAAAACAGGTACCCCAGTCATGCATCAACAACAGTAGTCCTTTTTTTGTTTTGCTGTTACTGGCTTCCTCTATAAAGTATGGACATAAGTTATAAGCCACATGGTAATGCATTATGTTCAGTGTGCTGACCAACTTATAGTGTAGAATTCTAAGAGTAGTAAAGCACAACCCGTGCCTAGCACTGCAAAACCGTAATCGGAGCCTGTGCATGTAATGCGCAAATGTGTCTTCTGTGATGGCAGTAGTTTGTAATCCCACTGCTGCCACCAGTATGTGATAATTACACTCTCAGCCTCGCCCTGTGCAGAGATTCTCCAGCTTGCAAGACCATAATGTAACCACCAATAGACTGAGAGTGATCACCACTGGAGTCAGTTACCTCCACTGTTAACCATTTACACACACAAACCATAGCCACCACGTGCTTTAATGGAAACACGCACCGTTCACAGCATCTGCTGTAGCAATTCTGAACTATTAGAAATGCGCGTGACACTTGCTGCCACGCTGAGAATCAGCTTAACATTTTTAAATATCTTTTTAGTGAAAGAAAAGAATAACTGTATAAAATATATGTACAGACAAGATAACAGCAGTGAAAATGGCATTACAAATTAAAAGTACTTAGCAAAGTTTTGTCTGGTGTCTTGGGTCCTGTGTAGAGTCGAATTCACTTAAATCTGTTTCTGACTTTTTCTTTTTTTCTGCAGATATCATTGAGAGCAAGATTGAGAAGATGCTGAATAAAAGACTCCTAAACATTGCAATGGAAATAATCACTATGCTTGCTGGTGAGGTAAGAAATAGTTGATACTGTATGATACTAGTAAAGGACAGATAATTGTAAAATATTTCAGAGTACACTTTGTCTATGCAATAAATCTGACAATCTACGGTTTTATAGTGTGTAAATCTCCTGTATCTTCAAGTGGAAGTAAAAGGGAGCGCTCGACAAAGGTTGTGAATTCTGGGAGCCTTGACATCACCTGTAGGCTCACATGGCCATTGCTGGTGCTCCCTTGACTCCCCTACAGCTGCCACTCACTGACACAGGGGAACCAGAGCTGCAGGATCGTGTGACCAGACTACCAAAGACCACCTTCTGTTAAATATGATATATTTAGACCAACTGCCAAAAAAACAGGAAACATTTCAGAGATAGCAGACACTCCAAGTCATATTGTCCATATGGAGATAAACCCTAACCACTTAAGAACAAAGCTCAGGATTATGTGCTTTAACCACTTTTCACCCGCCTGCAGTAAAACCTGTACGTCACCCAGCACATGCGCACTGGCGCGCCCCCTGGGGTGTGTAGTGCGTTGCTCCCATAACCGATGTGTCCACCGGACACAATGTATTGCGGCTCCTGGTACCTAGACACTTTGAGTGGCCAGGGGGTCAAGCTATGCTGCTTCCGCATCCCTTGTGATCAGAAAACCCATGACATGGATGCCTTAACACTCCAGAACAGCAGACATCTAACAACTCCGAAGTGAGACTGCACACTTTTATTGATTCCTTGAACTTTATTGAACAAGTGGTAGAAGCGCTGCATACAACCTGTTCCTTTTCTTTGAGGAGTAGAGTAGTGTAGAACAAGTTGGAGTGCAGTTTAAAACTTGTTCACAAGGGCGTCAGTAGCAGGCTGTTTTATTGCATTTTTCATGCCTCAACCACTTGGCAATGCTCATCACAAACTTTTAAATGAACAGCAGGCAGTACATATTTAAAATTCATTAAATATTTGCATCACTTAGCGTTGTGGTGCATAAAAAAAAAATCAACACATCGTAGCTGGCAGGTGTTTCCATTGAAGTGCATTGTAAATGCACCTATAGCAGTTGACAAGTGTTTTTGAAACATCGGGATGCAAAACTGGAGAAACAACGTACCCCAAAAAGCCATGTAAAAAAGAGTAGATGAGATTTTTTGCAGCAGCCACTTCCAGTATACTCTGCTGATCAAGATCCTGAGCTGTATGACCCTATAGTGAAAAAGAGACTTGGGCAAAAATATACCAACGTGTGTCTCCAATGGATTGGGAAAGCCTGTCATCCAAAAAGGAAAAAAAAGGGAAAGTGAGTATTATGTACTGAATATTGCTTTTGTACATTCTCACTTTTTAAAGGGTTAGTTCACCTCTACAATAAAAAAAAAATAAAAAAAAAGCTCTGCACATTGTATTACAAAGTAGTGCTCCAATTTTCATAATAAAGCTTCTCTTAAAAGTACCTTTTTGTCCAGCCTCTCCCAAGTCTGTCCCCAAAGCTCTTGAGTTCTCGCCCTCTTTTTCCTGCCTTCGTGGCAGTATGCTCTGGATGTTGGGCTCACGGCACTAGCAAAGCTTGAATTAGCTCTCTGACTCATGCATGCGCAGTGCATGCTCTCACTCTGTTGCAGAATATGATTAGTTTCAGCAAAGCACTGAAGTTCAACACAGAACCAGGCTTAGCATAGTGCTCTTCCAAGATGAAGATTATTTTTGACAACTGCTATAATTTATCTAACAGATTATGAAAAGTGTTATATACTTAATAGTATCCTTTATCATCATATTGTATTCTTTTAAGAGATAGCCTTAGTAGTTTACCGGTATGTGTACATGTGACCACAGAAGCTCTTTCTAAGTGTATCTGCTTTTTTTATGGTATAGGAATACATGATGGTGAAAAAGAACTCCCATGTGCCTAACACATCAAAAAAGGAGGTGAGCATTGCACTGTACATGACATTTCTGGGTATAGCAGTGTTTTCCCTAGAATGTAATTTAAGCCAGGTGAGATTAAAAAAGTTGCCTGGTACAAAAATGAAAAAAGCAGTGTATGAAACATGCTATTATTTTTTTTTATTGCACACCGAGTATAATCTCTTAATCTGAATTTTTCACTAAATATAAAAGATCAGACTGTACTAAGTTAACAAATACCAAATATAGCCAATGTCTAGATAATCAATATGAAACCTGTGCTTGCCAAACAACGAGAAACTATAATAACCAAAAAATCTCAAGTAGGCTATGCATTAAGAAACCTTACAGCTCATGATGTTTACCTAAATGATGGCCATTAAATTATTTTTTACCTCTAGCATGCGTGGGGATACCTAGTATGTTTCACATAATAGGCTTTTATGTATATGTATGTGTTCTAAATGCATGTGCACTTGCCATGGTGTCTTTTTTTCATTTTTTAATTACTGTATATAATTTTAACTTAATAACAAGCCCCCTATCTGATACTACGGTACATAGGCAGTAACAGACATTTACTACGAAGGCATCAGGGTTTTAGTAGATGCCTACTCCAGTTCCTCTAGTCCCTACAGATCTGGATTTGACAGCTGTGTACCTGGAAAGAGTTGAGTGAGTCCGGGTTCATTTAGCCTAGAAGAGATTGGTGAATGGCAGTTCACAGTTATCCTACCATTCTCCATCCTGAATCCCACCACAGCGGTCCTGTGCTCACAGAGGAGCAAGGTGAGCCTGGGGATCACAGTGGGTGATTGGGAGGGGAGAAGAGTCTGCAGTGTTTACCCTGGAAGGCTTTTGCTAAGCAGCTGTCAAAAAACAGCCAGAGTGCTTGGCAAAAATACTGTAGGGAGGGAGCTGGTATTTCAAAAAACTTTGATTCATGTGTAAAGTATTTGTATCCTTATTTCTCAGTGGTGCTTATTCATTGGGTTTCAGGTGCCTGTAAAATGTGGCGATGTCACAATCTCTTTCTCCATGGATGAATGGGATTATATAGAAAACCATAAGGATCTTTATCAGGAGGTGATGGCAGAAAGTGATCAAAGGCCTAGCAGTTGTTCACCCCCAGAAGAACCAGGTGATTCCCTTTGCTTAAAATAAAACCTTTGGGTATCTCTAGAAACCTGTTCCCTTAGTTTTCTGTATACTCCCTTTCCCTATGACACAATGCAATGTTTGACCTAAGTTACACAACAGCAGTGATACATGAATCTGTTTAAAGGATAAGTTCACCTTTGTGAAAAAAATAATAAATGCACATCTTTTTGCAGGTAAAAAAATGTGCATTTATTATTTATATTTACTATGGGCCTGTAAAGCATCGCACCGGCGATCAGCAGATCTTGTAGACAGCCTGTGTAGGCTGGCTGCTCGTACCTCGTATGGGCAGGCAGTTGCAGTCTAACAGGAAGACTCAATGAACTACCATAGCGCTCAACAGCTCCCTGGTAGTTCATTGAGAACTACAAGACAACAGCTGCAAAGGCTGTCGGTACTTGTAGTTTTCACATTCGAAGAACGCTGTGAATGAATTGCGGCCAGGCTGGCGAAGCCCCGCACAGCCAAGTTTTTTTTCTTAAAGCGGGTCTCCACTATATTGGGGAATTTAGGATCTAACCTGTCAACTATATGTTTCAATCGCCCTGCTAGCTAATATAAGTGCTTCACATTTCAGTCTTGCAACTCTTAACCTCCCTGGCGGTATTCCCGAGTCTGGCTTGGGTTGGATTTTTCATACCAAAAGCGGTAACCCCGAGCCAGACTCGGGCTTGCATCGCAGGATCCAGGAAGAGCATACTTACCTTGTCCCCTGGATCCTGCGATGTCTCCCCGCTGTGATCGGCGAGCCGCTGTGTCTCGCTCGATTCACAGTGCCGAGCTCCGTTCCCTGCGAGCGTTGCGACGCACGGGGACGGAGTTCGGCGGTAAATTCAAAAGTGAAACACATAGTATAGATACAGCATACTGTAATCTTACAGATTACAGTACTGTATCAAATAAGTACACATCCCCCTTGGTCCCTAGTGGTCTGCCCAGTGTCCTGCATGCAGTTTTATATATATAAAACTGTTCTTTCTGCCAGGAAACTGGAGATTGTCCATAGCAACCAAAACTGTCTCTTTACATCAAAAGTGCTTTTAGACCAGCTAGAAAAAAGCGATAATAAATTAGAATCACTCGCAGAATTGAGAGATAGTGATTTGTGGGGAAATCCGTCATCAAACACTAAAAGTAACAAAAGCGACAATTCTGCAACTGAGCAAATTTCAGTGTTTTTGATTTGATTACATTATTATATAATTTTTATTATTAATATATTATTATTTGTTATAATTATTTATAGTTATTTATTATATTATAATTTTTTATTTCGTTTTTCAAACTTTATCATACCCGGGATGTCTACTAGACTCTTGTTTGGACAGATTTAAGTGAACTATTCCTAAGAATTACAGGCCTACAATATAAAACGCCAAATTTCTGTGCAAAATAATTGTACCGCTTTCAGCACCTAAAATCAGAAATAATCATACCGCCAGGGAGGTTAAAGTTTAAGCTTACAACGGGCATAAAATATGTGAACAACTTGTCCAGTGATTTGAAAGGGGCTTAGGTACTTGTACAGGCATATGCAAAGTGACATACAGGCATTTGGGTAACAAAACCATTTTGATTAAGTTTATCCTGCCATTGACTGATAAAGGGAGTTTAGACCACATGGCCAGCTTATGTTTCAGAAATAGCAGCAGAGGATCTATATTAGCCGGTAACTTCAAATTGTTTTGTTCTACTGATTGTATGCTTGAAGATTTATTTAGCCTATATTGAATCAAATAATTTCTTTCCTGGATTTCTAAATTGTGTAATTGTTCATCAGTCAGGCCTAACTACATTGAAATGCTTAGGTAATGATCAGGAAAATTAAAACAAATCAATTAGTAATTATTTCATTTTCATTATCACTAATAAGCACACTAAGACATGGTCACGTGGATCTATCTTTCAATGAAAACCAAAATGTAAAGTGTCCTGTATGCGTTCTATGTGTGGGTATAGGTGACTAAACATTGTTAGTAAAGAAGTGTAGTTTTTGGAAAACACATCTAGTTGGTCTGTTGTAATACCCAGGATTCTCCTTATATCTATGGCCCCTTTCACAGGTGCATTCGATCGGGTCTGCCCGTCCATTTTTCAAGGGCACCCGATCAGAACCTGTATTCTCCTTTTTAGAGGTAAATATGTATTTTTATTATTTGTTTCCATCACAAGTAGCAATACAACAATGGGTTTTACCCAAATAAAACTGTTTAAGTGAACAATGATAAAGGCGTTTAAGTAAGCAAGTGATAACATTGCAAGGTAACATCGCAGGGAAAAAGAGGCGCCCATGTCACTGATATTTATATTAAGTGGTAAAACCATAAAACAGATAAGGTGTGTGATTATGCAAGATTAAAGGGAGAGCAGAGAGGAAAGTAAGGTCGATAAAGAGGGAGGGGGGGAGAAGGAGAGGCCTAGAGAGGCCTAAGGAAGGAAGAAAGAGTAGAAAAGAGAGAATTCAGGCTCTCTCATGGCCAGATGATGAAGGGGTAAAGAAGAATTAATAATTATTAGGAGTGTATAATAATAGATTAGATATAGCATGTTTTTAAGAGCAGCAGAGGTGGAGAAGTCAAGCCACACACACCATATTATTTTGAACTTCTAGAAGATAGGATTTGGAATATCTCAAAGGTATCATTATCCAGCGCAAGCATCTCCTCCATTCGCATAATATCGTTGACGGTGGAGACCCACAGTGATAGTGGCAGGCTTATTCTCTTTTTTAGAGCGACTCATGTCCGTTTCTACATCCAATCCGATCCGCCAAAAAGAGACGGATGAGGATCTGTTTAGCGGATTGGATGAGCATAAATATTAATAGATTTTTGCCTAGGAATGTATTGTGCACTATAATATGCACAATTACACGTGAATACATGCAACACAAAGGCCTTAAATTATGTCCAGAAATGCTGATGCTCAAACATCAGTACCGTGTGCAAGAGGCCTTATACCAGACAAGTTTACTTTTACTTCTCCAGGTCAAATTGAAAGGAATTTGAAATCTTAACAAATGAAGAACTATACCTTATGTAAGCTTGGTTAATTTGCTAAATGCAAAAATACTAGACATTTTTACCTTTGTTTGGGACAAAATAATAGTACATTGACTTTGTGCACTTTTTCTGCAAATTTCTATAGAATCCTCATATCAGAGGTTCAAACCCCTAATATATTTGTTCATGTTTTATAAATCCATGCTAAGTAATACTTAAGGGTAAATGTTACAGGTATTTATTACCACTCAAATAGATTGCATTTCTACCCAGCCTACCAAGCCTTTACAGTAGATTATGAAATGATAAATATCAATACCTGTATGATGCCCTTTTTTGTTCTTAGGTATTTGAACATGTATCACACTGATTATTTCAATGATGAAAAGTACAGTTTTCTTTAAAAAAAGATATTGTTGCTGTAAATTTAGTCAACATTTTTAAATTATTCATAGGTTTTAACACACTTTTTTCCAAAAATATTTTTTTCTTTATCTTGCTTTCATTTAGCAGAGCTCTGTAATGAATTTGTAACACAAACCTCTGTTACTGATAAGTATGACGATGACCAATGCAGAGAGAACTTTAAACAGGTGGATGTTGCAACCAACACATTCACAAGTGAGTGATGGGTTATTTAATATATATTTATGTTTTATCTGATGTACAGCTGAATTATAAAAGCTGTGTATAGATATGCTTTACAGTATTGTTTGGTCTCTCTAGGTGAATCAAGTACTGCGTCAAGTGATCAAGAAATAGAGGAGCTTTGCGTAAACAACTCCATGGAGACCATTGAAGAGCAAGAGGAGGCCTATACGGGTGCGTAAATGAAAGTGCGAGCACTCACTTGTGCAGATGAAAGAATTGAGAAAAATAGAGTTCATTTAATCTTCCTGGAAAACTTCCAGGAATGAAGAGAATGCAGTAATTTAATTGTGCCAAAATAGAAATATTACACAAGAAAATAAACTTACAGAATCTTTATTATAATCAATTAAAAAAATCTAAAATGTATAAAACCAACTACACCATATACCATATTTAGACTAAATTAAAAAAATATGCAGTCAACATATTGTGAAAGCCTGGTAGATAAACGCGTTTTTCGCTAAGCTTGCTTCTTCAGGATAAACGTTCACTTCACGTAAGTTGAATGGTTTACAACACATGTACAGAAGAAAAAAGCAAGGTAAAAGGTGCCATCAGCAGAGTACTCCACATATCTTGCATAAAGATACACTATATTGCCAAAAGTATTTGGACGCCTGCCTTTACACGCACATGAACTTTAACCGCTTACCGACCAGCTGCCGTCATTATACTGTGGCAGGTTGGCACAATCCAGCGAGCTGTCGTAGCTATACATCGGATCCTTTAAGCGGGATAGCAGGCGCACGCCCGCTGCACTGCAGGGGGGCCGATGCTCGTGGCCGACGGTCGCAATGACCACCGGCCACGAACGATCACGGGCATGAGAGGCAGAACAGGGACGTGTGTGTGTGTGTAAACACACAAATCTCTGTTCTGTTCTGTGAGGAGAGACAGATCGTGAGTTCCTAATAGCTAGGAACCACGATCTGTCATCCCCTCTAGTCAGTCCCCTCCCCCTACAGTTAGAACACACAGTCAGGGAACACAGTTAACCCCTTGATCAACCCCTAGTGTTAACCCCTTCCCTGCCAGTGACATTTATACAGTAATTAGTGCATTTTTATAGCACTGATAGCTGTATAATTGTCAATCCTCCCAAAAATGTATCAAACGTGTCCGCCATAATGTCGCAGTCACGATAAAAATCGCAGATCGCTGCCATTACTAGTAAAAAAAAAAAAATAATAATAAAAATGCCATAAATCTATCCCCTATTTTGTAGACGCTATAACTTTTGTGCAAACCAATCAATATACGCTTATTGCGATTTTTATTACCAAAAATATGTAGAAGAATACATATCGGCCTAAACTGAGAGAAAATAATCGTTTTTTTTTTAAAGAATTGGAGATATTTATTATAGCAAAATGTACAAAATATTGTGTTTTTTTTTTTTTTTCAAAACTGTCGCTCTTTTTGTTTATAGCGCAAAAAATAAAAACCGCAGAGATGATCAATAACCACCAAAAGAAAGCTCTATTTGTGGGGAAAAAAAGGACGTCAATTTTGTTTGGGTACAGCATCGCACAACCGCGCAATTGTCAATTAAAGCGACGCAGTGCCGAATCGCAAAAAATGCTTTGGTCATTGAGCAGCCAAATCTTCCGGGGCTGAAGTGGTTAATGGCATTCCAGTCTTAGTCCGCAGGGTTCAATATTGAGCTATAACAGCTTCAACTCTTCTATGAATGCTGTCCAGAAGGTTCAGGAGTGTGTCTATGGGTATGTTTGACCATTCTTTCAGAAGCGCATTTGTGAAGTCAGGCACTGATGTTGGACGCAAAGGCCTGGCTTGCAGTCTCCACTCTTAATTCATCCCAAAGGTGTTCTATCAGGTTGAGTTCAGTGCAGGCCAGTCAAGTCTCCACCCCAAACTCGCTCATCCATGTCTTTATGGACCTTGTTTTGTGCACTGATGTGCAGTCATGTTGGAACAGGAAGGGGCCATCCCCAAACTGTTCTCACAAAGCTTGGAGCCTGGAATTGTCCAAAATGTCTTGGTATGCTGACGCCTTAAGTGTTCTCTTCACTGGAACTAAGGGGCCAAGCCCAACCCCTTAAAAACATCACCACACCATAATCCCTCCTTTACCAAATAATTTGGAGGGGTGGCCCAATACTTTTGGAAATATATTGTGGATGAGTGAGTTTGGAGTGGAGGCCTTCTTGTCCAACATCAGTACCTGACCTCACAAATGCACTTCTGGAAGAATGGTCAAACATTCCCATAGACACACTCCTAAACCTTGTGGACAGCTTTAACAGAAGAGTTGAACCTGTTATAGCTGCAAAGGGTAGGCCAACTAATATTGGGCCATACAGACTAAGACTAGGATGCCATTAATGTTCATGTGTGTGTAAAGGCAGGTGTCCCAATACTTTCGGCAATATAGTGTATCTGCCCAAAAAACGGAATGTAAGCAACATAATCCATGCCACACCGTTAAATCCCAAAGCCACCACTGCAATTAGCCTCACTTGCTATAAATTTCCCACTGCCTGCAGAATGCCCACCTTAACGTGTCCTCCAGTATGGATACCCCATCATCTGTACAAAAATTGCATAATATTTTGTACAGATGATGTGGAATCCATACCAGAAGACACATTGAGGTTGGCATTCTGCATAGAAATGGGAAATTTAAAGGAAGTGTGAAATGTTCTAATTTTAGCTCCATCCATGTTCTATATTTAGATTAAAGAATTCTGGTCTATTTAAAAGAAAACTCTATTAGTTGTGGTCAATTCTATTTCAAATTTGTTAAGTCTACATCTTTTTAGGCTAATGGTTTTATAGCTTGCAACTTTGTATACATTATATTTATTTTACAAATAAAAATGTTATAAAGGGTACACCTATGACACTGGTGTCATAAGCATTGATGTCTAAAGAGAGAAAATAACATGAGCTAATTGCTTTTAGACGGTCCATCTCCAATTGCACAGAGCTAGGAGGGGGAGGGGTTTTGAATAATTTTGGACTCATTCAGTGCCATGTGAAATTTGAACTCCAGCTAGTGAGCTCTGTAAACAGTTGACTTTTTGTAGCAAAACAGTTAACATGAGCCTAATAAACCTGGCAAGTGATCACAAATACAAAATATATGCAATATTTCATACATATCTGTTTAAAAATAAAAAAAAAAGTAAAAAACGTAGTAAAAAATATAGATGTTGACATTTAGTGATTTCTTTCAAACAGATGAGTCTAAAAGCAGTGATTTGGGAGAAGAGCCCTACATTATGACTTGTTCCCCTGGAGAGATAGTAGAAGATGGCAAAACCATGTTACATGGTTCCCAAGCAGAGGACGAGGAAGAATCTATGCCCGCTGAGTCACCAAAGCAGGCAATGGAAAATCTTGCTTATTCTTCTACGTCTGGACAGTGTGAAGAACAGGCTTGGAGCGACTATGAGAGATATGTTGGAGATCCCAGTTACACATCGGGAGAGCCACTGCAAATCAAGGAAGAGAACAGCCAGTTTAACTACAGCTATAGTGAAGAACCAGCTTTTATAGATCCCAATCCCACCCATGAGGAGCGTAGTGAGCTGTTTGACACCATGAATAACCTTCTCATCCACCAAATCACATTTGGTCAGTCTTCTTCAGTAGACAAGCCCTATGCTTGCAGCCACTGTGAGAAACGGTTCGCTAAGAGATCACACTTGGGAATGCACCTTAAAACTCACACAGGAGAACGTCCTTATGCCTGTCCTGACTGTGGCAAAAAGTTCAGTCGAAGGTCAAACATGCTGACGCACTACCGTACCCATACTGGAGAAAAGCCATTTGCTTGCCCCAAGTGTGGCAAACGGTTCACACAGAGCTCTCACATGGTGACACACCAAAGGACGCACTCTTCTGACAAACTCTTCAGTTGCCCTGAGTGTAAGAAGAGTTTCACTAAGTGGTCCTACCTAAACTTCCACCTTCGAACACATGGAATAGAAAAACTGAGTGTACCCTGACAGTTGCTTGGTGGCACCTGTGATATCGATCAGCAGACTTAAATTCATCCATTAATTATATGCTAAAAAATGCTCCATTAAAACATGAAAAATGTTTATTTAAACTTCAAGACCACAACCTTCTTGCTGAGTGTTACTCATTTTCACCATCAGATTGTCATGGAAGGTAAATCTGAGCTTCTGAATTTATGCCTAATGCCCCGTACACACAATCGGACTTTCCGACAACAAAACCGTGGAATTTTGTTCAAAGGTCGTTGGCTCCAACTTGTCTTGCATACACACGGTCACACAAATGTTGGCCAACAATTACGAACGTAGTGACGTACAACGAGCCGATAAAAAGGAAGTTCAGTAGTCATGTGATATCTCCATTACGAACGCTAGTTTTACAAGACTGAGCGCTTCCGGCTCATCCTTGATTCCGAGCATGCGTGGACTTTTGTGCGACAGACTTGTGTACACACGATCGGAAAGTCCGACAACAAACATTTGTTGGCAGAAAATTTGAGAACCTGCTAGCCAACATTTGTTGGCGCAAAGTCCGCCAACAAATGTCCGATGGAGCATACACACGGTCGAACTTTCCGCCAACAAGCTCACATCCAACATTTGTTCCTGGAACAGCCGATAGTGTGTATGCGGCATAAGAGTACATAGGCCAAGAATTCTATTGTCCCAGTGTCACCCTCTTTCTGAACTCACTGCATCCTCAGTTAACCACGTTGGAGCATGAGAGGGAGGTTGAGCAGAACAAAATTGCGTGTCATGCCCAGAAGCCGAATGAGAACTCTAATGAATCTGGCTGCATGGGATTGCATAGATCTCAGATTAATGGTTAATAAGAAGTACTTTCTAATATTCGTGCAGTCTTATTATGTCTTGGACATCATTTTCCTGACTGATTTGCTTGCACAGAAAGTTTCTTACAGTGGAACTGACGCTTTACTACATTGTTTTAAAACAATGGAGAAGTGCCAAAACTGTCATTGTATATCTTGTTATGACAAGGTAAAACATGAAATACATACCAGCAACATATTTTGTATTGTTTTCTGCAGTCCTTGAACTGATCTGTCCACACAACTTGTGTCTGGAGAAATCCTAATACAGCCATCCAGATCTGCTCTCTGTGACTGAACCTGTCTTTCCTTACGGAGCTACTTTTCTTTGCAATGAAGGAGAACATTGCAGCATGAAATGTGTTGAAAAAAAAAGTGACTTCCTGTCATCATATTAAATGATTATTTCTCTGTGAAAGATCACATAAAAGCTGCAGTGATAGTGCTGTGCCTCAGGAGGAGGAGGAGGCATAGCGAGTTCTAGGAATAGGTTACCTCTAATGCTGGCCACACATGGAAGTTTTAGGGGACAACTTCACCTTAAGTGAGATTTTCTAGTAACCCCCACTTCCCTGAGCGCAGCCCCTCCTAAAATTCTTACCTTCCTCCTTGTTTCTGTGATCTTTGCTGTGCGGCCTTGCCTGACACCACATAACCTTTGCAAAGAACCATCCCAAGCAGGTCACCTTCCTACTATATTCTATGAATGGATGGGCTACATTCAGTGGGGTAAGGGGGTTACTAATAGTGATATTGTCCTTTAAGCCTAACTTCACATTTAACCACTTACCAACCCGGCCAATTCTGACATTTCTCTCTTACATGTAAAAATCATAATTTTTTGCTAGAAAATTACACAGAACCCCCAAACATTATATATGTTTTTTTAGCAGAGCCCCTAGAGAATACAATGGCGGTCATTGCAACTTTTTATCTTGCACGGTATTTGCGCAGCAATTTTTCAAACATGTTTTTTTTTGGTAAAAAAGAAAAGTTTCATGCTTTAAAAAAAAACAAAAAACAGTAAAGTTAGCCTAATTTATTTGCATAATGTGAAAGATGAAGTTGCGCCGAGTAAATAGAAACCTAACATGTCACGCTTCAAAATTGCACACGCTCGTGGAATAGCGACAAACTTCGGTACTTAAAAACCCCCATAGGCGATGTTTTAAAGGTTTTTACTGCTTACATGTTTTGAGTTACAGAGGAGGTCTAGGGCTAGAATTATTGCTCTCGCTCTAACGTTCGCAGCGACACCTCACATGTGTGGTTTCAACACCGTTTTCATATGTGGGCGGGACTTACGTATTCGTTCGCTTCTGCGTGCGAGCACATGGGGACAGGGGCGCTTTAAGATTTTTATTGTTAATTTTACTTAAAAAAATTTAATTTGACTTTAAAAAAAAAAATAATAATTTTGATCACTTTTATTCCTATTACAAGGAATGTAAACATCTCTTGTAATAAGAATATGGCATGATTGGACCTATTTACAGTGAGATATGGGGGTCAATAAGACCCCACATCTCACCTCTAGGCTGGGAAGCCTAAAATTTAAAAACAAAAAACGATCACCGCTTCCCAGCCGAAGCAATGCCGTTTTTTTTTAATGCAGAGGCCGGGCGTGACATCATAAAATCGCGCCCGGCCTCCGACATTCATAGAGACTCCGGCAACCAATCTCTATGGTGGACATCCGGCATCGGCGGATCCTTCTCCGACTCCGATCGCAGAGGTGAGTCGGTAGAAGCACCGGAGGACGGCGGGACGTCCCCTCCCGCAGCCCGTAAGAACGATCAAGCAGCTGACCCGCCGCTATGATCGTTCTTATGGTGTAGAGCAGTGGTCATCAACCCTGTCCTCAGGGCCCACTAACAGGCCAGGTTTGCAAGATAACTGAAATACATCACAGGTGATATAATTTGCTGCTCAGTGATTACAGTATTCTAGTCTGCATCTACCCAAGATAACACATAAAACCTGGCCTGTTAGTGGGCCCTGAGGACAGGGTTAATAACCACTGGTGTAGGGAATCGCAGAATGAAAACAGCAATATCTAAATGATGTCTTTAGCTGCAGGCATCATTCAGATATACCCCCACAAACCCAGGATGTCCCACGGTCGGCAAGTGGATAAAGTCTCTTTTTGATTGTTTGAGCTAAACTTGCCCAAACTATTTACTGCACTGGTGCGCTTGCTGGGCATGCTGTATTAACTGTATGTAGCTGTGGGTCGAGATCTTCCCATTCCACTCCCGGAATAAAATAGTCGGGCTGAGCACTGTTTTACCATTCAGAGGAAGCTTTGTATTTTATGGCTAATTGCAAAGCTTCCTGTGAATGGCTGGGCAGCACTTTTATTCCAGGAGTGAGACAAGTTCTCCTCCCATTGCATTGTATACTGTATGTAGCCGAGGCTACATACAGATAATACGGGGTACCCAGCATGTTAAATAGTTTGTTTGGGCCAGCTTGAACCAAACGTACTATTTAAAGGCAGACTAAACATGTAGTTAGGCTTTCAGACATGTTTTACCAACTTGGCATTACCATTATAGACAGCATTCTTTATAATGTACTTTACTCATCAGTATGATTATACAAGACCGTATCTAGAGGCAGCTTAAGTGCTGACAAAACCTGAATTGTCCCCTTTCACTTTTAAATATCAAAAGATCGAATACATGTTACTTAATGTACAAATTGAAGAGTGGTACCCCTTGTGCTGTTACTGGGGGCCTTGGATATTGAGAACCTTTTGGTGGAGTTTTGAAACTTGGCATTATGTGAGTTTCAAGCTTTCTTTCACTATGCCATACCTACTTTTTTTTTTATTTCAGCTTTTAAATAATTGACACCAGGGTTTTTGTGCTTATATGTGTACATGTAAATAAGGTTGCACAATGATTAAGAATTACTACAGTATACTTTTGAGGTAGACGTTAATTCTTGTTCCCGTGTCATGTGCAAAACAGACCAAACAGAATAAAGTTTTTCAGTATGACTATTGTAGCTGTGTAATGTTCCTTTATGTTTATTTTATAATTTAATCAAGGTATTTTTTGCAACTCCATTCAAACAGCAAAATAAATTAAAATACAAGCAATATATGTATACTATTTTACATGTAAAATCCTCCCTTTTCATATGCTATACCTAGCAGCTACTTGAAGCGTTTGCTACCCCAACACTTCATATTCTGGATATGTGGCTGCTCCACCATGTACTTGTATCAGAAAATATCCTGTCCTACTTGTATTGCTTCCTTTATGTGAAATCCCTGGTGTTCCTGACAGTCCCTTTGCTTTCCTATTAAAACTGACCACACTAAGCAGGATAGCACACCTGGTCAGTTCTCTAGCTGTGCTGGGAACTCGGCCTGCTCTCCTCCAATTATCAGACTTGACACGTCCCTGCTGCACAGGCATTTACTGGGAAGCTCAGTGTGCTGCTGCTCCCCCGTTATTATGCAGCTGGGAACAGAGGGTACGTGATCACTTCTAAAAAATAAATATCTTTTTTTTTCCTAACTATACACAAATGTTTTGCCTTTCATTTATATTTTAAACTGAATGGATTGTTTTACAAGGTGATCATTTACAATCATTTTAAGACCTGAGCCATGGTCTACCAGCAGTGAAGCCCTGCTCCCTGAAAACCCCTTCTGGGTCCAGAATGGGGTCTAATCCCCATAATCCTGCCCAGATTACAAAGACCTCTTCTGTGGCAAATGCAGGGCTTGCTCGCAGGGTGCTGACACTCCTATGCCTAGGCTATGACATTTCAAGCAGTGTGTAATTTTTAATGGCTTTACCACGTATTTAAGTGCTATTATTTTCCTTTGCGAGCAATTCTCTGGTCGGCACCAGCAACTCCTGGCTCCTCACTGTACAGCACAATGATCTTTGGACACCTACCTGGGCTGAAATGTATGGAACGTCATAGGGCCTTAGTATCCTTTAAGGTAGTTGCTCCCAGTATGATTTCCTACCTTCCGCTTGGCACTCCACTGACCCTTCTGTCCAGCTACTCGCATGCCTTCAGTTTCAGGGTGGATCTTGGTTCATACCTGCATTTGGACCAGGTCTTTAGCCCGATTAAAGCCTCCTTCAGGGCGGTGCCATATGCCCAGTTTCACCTGGACCGTTGTAACTCAGCATTCTGGAAGCATGGGACAGACTCAATCCTTGTATAGTCCCATGCTTCTGAGATGCAAGACCAGTCTCTCTGGCATGGTGGATTTCCAGCCCAGAGCCAGTAAAACCCTTTTCCCCAAAGATGTGGAAAATTCTCATGACTGATACCAGCTTTTTGGGCTTGGCCGGAGTCCTAGATACCCTTTTTCGTGCAGGGGACATGGTCGTTAGAGGAATCACATCTTTCCATCAACATCCTGGAACTCCTGAAGTGATTCAGTTGTCCCTTTAATGGCAGACTCCTTAGTTGCGAGGTCATCTATATCAACCACAAGTCACAGCAATATACAGCCTCATTATGAGGGAGTCAGTTATATCAGGAGCATGGCTACAGATACAGCTATGACCTGGTTTAATTCTTTTCACCTGGTGATTCTCTTTAAAGCAAAAGTGATCCAAGTGGCTATACAGCCGCTTGGTCATTTATACAGGCGGCATTTAAGTAGGTTCATAGAGGAACAAAAATGAGATAATCAAAAGTAATGCATCATAGCACTATGGGAAAATGGGACATTTTCAGCAATTTGTTACAACTGCCATGTAATAAAGCTTCTAGGTTATCATTAGCCATAGTGTAATTTACCCCCATGTTTAACTGTGGAAAACCACTACTCTAATACAATCTCATAGTCAGTTTGGCAGCCATATATATTTAGGCAATCAGCATTTGTTGGCTTCTGGTTATATTTATTTTCCCCCTACCATGGTCAACTTTCACTGTCCCCTAATAACTCCAGTCCATAACCAGTTTTCATTCTGTTCCATAGTCCAGTCAACATGCTGCCACTTTCCCCTTAGTAAATCATGTATGAGCAGCTCCACTTCTAACAACCTTCTCCATGATCAACTTACTCTGGCCCCTCTTCATAAAATCAGTTTCAATGACAGCCAATATCCTTATCCAGATAAATAAATATAGTTGGGAAGTAATGAATAATATTTTAGGAGTCCAAAAACATATCTAGCCCAACAACCATACATTGCATCTATAAAAATGTAAATCTCTTCAAGTTTGGGGTGGTGTTAACTTGAACTGACCCCCGCAGCAGATCACAGGTGCATCGTGGGAACGTGGCTTTTCCGCACTGCATTCTAGTGTGAACGGGCCCTTATGGAGGAAAGCATTTTTTATTGCTGCCATTTGACAGAAGTCCACAGAACAATAATCATGTTATTTTAGTGTGCAGAAAACGATTTAAATGTTATGCCACAGTCCAGTTTTGAAATACAGAGGAAAATAGGACTATGGTTACCTGAAATACAGCATTGCTGCATTTACATAAAAAAAAAATTCAAGTAGACACAAGAAAGTATAAACCAGGATTTAATTTCTTTTAAGAGAAATTTATGCTGCTGGCTTAGTAGCCTCTTTCTGGAGTTTCTTCATTTCATGTCGGATTATCTTGTTCCTCTGAAAAAAAACAAAACAAGTAAACTATTAGTATTACATTCAGGATGCACAAAATCCACTCCACCCCCCAAAAAATAAATGCATAAATAAAAAAATCATTTAATGGTGCACTGATTACTTGAAACAAGTGGAAAGCAACACACTTTGAAGACAAGATCTTTGTCTTACAAACAAAACCCTTGTTTCACCAGCATTCTAAGGTTTATTCCAACGTTCAATTACGAACGGAACTGATTATTTTGCCCAGCCTTTGATATTCAATTGAAACTAGCGCATGCATTCTGCATCTGTTACCAGCATTAAAAACACGTTTTGTTATGGATATGCAGGCTAATCTTACCATTTTCTTTGCTTTCATGACTTTGTAACGGTCAAAATCTGTCATCTTTGCTTTCTGAAACACAACAAAAATGGAATTAATCATACAGAATCAAACTACACACCCACACAAAGTATGACATTCAATCCCAGACAGAGTGAACAGGTACATCCAGTAGACATACAGGCATGACCTGGCAGCCCTCACATCTGTCCGTTAGAGTTGCTTTAGCTTGTTCAAAGTTTTGCTGTTGCGCACTCTCATATCCCCTTATTGCATGTTATAGGTCCACCCACCTGAAGCTACAGTACTCATGCATCCCTGCAATCAGCTGTCACATACAGTAAGCCCAGACTTCCCTCCCACTGCTGCGACGAACAAAAATTCTAACACAATGTGCACTTTCTAAAAATTATAGAAAGCTGAAGACAGCAGATATACATGTAAAACTTATGTCAGGAGATTAGCTTCATTTCTGTGTATCTTCTGAGGCTGTTCACAGGGGGTACTACATATACATACTTTAAAACACTGCGTGTGCGCGTTTCCCCACACTGCATTAAAAAGCTTTGCACTTGCAATCTGCAGAGGGTGTCAATGTTCCCTTAAGGGCACCCCGAACAGAGCATTTACCTGCACCAGATTGCATTATACAGTAGTACTATGCGATCCAGTTGTTCATTTTGTAAAGGAATGCATGCACTACTTTTGATGCGGTCCAGCACAATTTCTGCCAATTCAAATGAATAGGCTAAAGTTGCACTGCACCAGAATTGCATTTGAAACACACAGAACACATTACATGTTTTGTGCGATTCATGTTGTGAACTAGCCCCTCCGAACACGGTTCCACAAGACCTCTGGAATGACAATCTATCCTTCCAATGTGAATTCTAAAAACATGAGTTACCCTCTCTCTAGCATCAATTCTCTTTGCCCAGTTAGTAGCAGTCCATTTCTCATCGATCTTCTCCTTCTCCCAGGCTTTACGGACATATTTCTGACGAGCACTATAAAAAAAAAAAAAAAAAAAATTAAATATATAGTAAACTTTATACTGGATGCCAGAATACAATTTTAGACAGCTATTAAAAAAAAAAAAAAAAAAAAAAAAGGAGGAAAAACTATGCAGGATTCACCACTATTTAAATAAGAAAATCTAAAGTTACAGCTCAGCTTGCTATTATTCAGGTCCACAAAACATATCAATTTTATCATTGGGGGAAGATCTGCCTGTACTGTCGACATAACAGAAATAAGAGTAGATCTCCCCAAAGTGAGGGAGTTCCGCGCAGAAAGTTGTCCCGAAACAGTGTCTCATTGAAAGATTGCACCTGGCTTCCCCATTTGGTAACAACTGTAAAATGTTTGCATTTCCTATTACTTTTTCTTAATGACAGTGGTCACCAAAACAAAAGACTGAACCTTCCAAGTGGGCACAGAAAAAAAAAAAAAACACCAAACACAGACAAGGTTTCTTACGTTACCAATCTCCTATCTCAAATGCAAAAAAATACATTAATTACACTTTAAAATGAACCCGAGCATAATAAAAAGGACGACCCCAGAGTATTATAAAGGATGACTTCTACAGAGCCTGCACCATATCTGCAATGACAGCTCCCTTATTTCAATAATGCCAAGTTCCTTACTGAATACTTGCTGTAATTTTATACAAAGTTTGTTTTTAGCAGCAGCAATGAAGCTTTGTTACATTTCCCACTCCCATTTGGGGATAGCTTTACAGAGAAAATATGTAAGCTGTCAATGTTGAGCCACTGACCATTAACATTAAAATCAGGAGCTCCAATACTCTTTCAATAGCAAGCTCTAACAAGCAGGGCCCTCTGATTCCTTGTGTATTAAAGTGTGTTGTTGTACCGTCTACCCTCAAGTTGTAAAGCGCTGCGTAAACTGTTGACGCTATACGAATCATACTACACGTTTGTTGCAGATCATTGGCATACAAGGCAAGGAGTCCAGACACCTAGTATTCTCAGAACAAGGTTATCAGAAACAACCTTTATTTTCTTCTCTACGTTCATCACTCCGAAACTGGGCTGAAGAGTGCTTTAAGGGCCTCAAGAAAGCCGCTTGACAATTGTTAAACCTTTTCAAATGCTTACTGAACTGGATGTTCCCCAGACACATCAGGCTAGAAAGCCATTGCAAATTTCTTTCCAAAAGGAGCAAGTTCTGGCCAACCACCAGCTTTTATCTACAGCAGACATAAGTGCCGTTATCACAGTAATGGCTGTACATAGGAGAGGGAATTCAAGGGGGTGGTCATTGCTGCCTAAAGTGATAAAGTTTTTTTTTTTTTTTTTAAATAACAAACATGATATACTTGCCTGCCCCTGTGTAGTAGTTTTGCAGAGTAGTCCAGAGCCTCCTCTTATCGGGTCATTCACAGGCGCTCCTGACCCCTCCCGTTGAGTGCCCCAGAGCAAGCAGCTTGCTATGGGGCACCTGAGCCGAGCCACAGCTCCTCGTGTCCAGACAGAGCCATGGCCCGGCCCCCATTCCCTCATTGGTGGACTGAAAGCAGCAGGAGCCAAGGGTGCTGCACTGCTGTCCCAGCCAAGGGGGGGTCCCAGTTAGCTGAGACACTCGTGCAACACCACTGAATCAAGATGGAGCTTAGGCAAGTCTTAGGGGGGCTGCTGCACACAGAAGGCTTATTTTAATGCATAGAATGCAAGGGGAAAAAAAAAAAACAAAAAAAAAAAACAACCTGCCTTTACAACCACTTTAACCTTCTATAGCAGGATGGGCAAGCCCATAAAATTCCCTTCCCTGTTGAAATTACTGCTTAATATAGTTGCATAGGCACGAATGATGGGAACCACAGCATGCAGCAGGGGATCAGGCATTTAACACATTGAGGCCGGGATCAGACTGGTGCGACAAACACTCCGACATTGGGAGCTCATGTCGCATGACGTGTAAAAAAACAAAACAAAAAAAACCCAATGTTTCCCTATGGGAGCCATCTTAACTGGTCCGACACGTCAGTCTGACTTTAAAAATGCTCCCTGCACTACTTTGGTCCGACTTTGATCCTACTCCAGCCCATTGAATATCATTGAAGTCGAAACGCCGTCTTGCCTGATCCGACTTTGGCATGCGACTTGTGCTCTGATGATCTTGAGGGGAAATTCCACGCAAAATTTTAAATGAAAAACCGGCATGGGTTCCCCCTCCAAGAGCATACCAGGCCCTTGGGTCTGGTATGGATTTTAAGTGGACACCCCCCCCCCCCCCCAACGCAGAAAAATGGCGTAGCCCCCCCCAAATCCGTACCAGACCACTATCCAAGCACGCAGACCAGCTGGACAGGAAAGGGGGTGGGGATGCGCACCCCCCCCCGAACCGTACGAGGCCGCATGTCCTCAACATGGGGGGTGGGTGCTTTGGGGCGCCCTGCAGCCCCTGCCCTCCCCCCTATGTCGATGACATGCGGCCTGGTATGGTTCAGGAAGGGGGCGCTCGCTCATCCCCACCCCCTTTCCTGACCAGCCGGGCTGCATGCTCAGATAAGGGTCTGGTATGGACTTTGGGGGGGCCCCCTTGCTGTTTTTTCGGCGTAAGGGGTTCCCCTTAAAATCCATACCAGACCGAAGGGCCTGGTATGCTCTTAGAGGGGGAACCCATGCCAGTTTTTTTATTTAAAATTTGGCGTTGAGTTCCCCCTCCAGATTCATACCAAACACAGTGCCTGGTATTGGCAGGGATCCAAGTCGGATCCCTATTCATTGAAAGTCGGCAGGGCAAAGTGGGATCCAAAGTACGACGGCTGTCGTGTCGTACCAGTGTGAACCCAGCCTCAAAGCGTCAGATACCAACAGAAGCTGATTATCTGAAATACAGTAAAGTTTTAGGACACTGCCTACTAGAAAGGTAAGCACCTTTTTTAAAAGGGTGGTTTTAGTTTCATTAGTATTTAACATGTAATTACCTGTGGGGGAACTTCAGAACAAAGTCAGTAAGCTGCATGCACTTGAATGGCATGGCTTGCCTTCTCACACCACTGCAGGGACCATCGATAAGCGCCTGTATAAAGATAAAGAAGAAGACAATTAAAACAAGCAAGCTATTCAGCAATGCTCTTGTGACATTATTGCTCTGACATTGAGAATGGATTTAATTAAGCATATTGAAGAAGGTAAAATCCTGATTTTGAATAATGACACACCGCCTGACAGACATGAGTGCATCCGTTTCTTCTGCAAAGTATTGACAGTGGCTGCTTAAATATGTACACTCAACACAAAATTACTCAGATACATAAAGGCCAAGTTTCTACCCTGAAAATGCTGCATCATCGTGCATTACATGCACTTTTGTTGCGGCCCATGTCATTTGAATGGGTCAAGTTTAGTGGTGGTACCACCTGTTGAGCCAGACAAGGTGTATAATTTTTAGCACAGCTGTGAAAAAAAGCATTGCAGTCACAGAATGTGTACACCCATCTGGTTGCCTTTGCAGCTTGAGGAGGGGGCAGAAAAATAAAAAAGCCTCAGAAAGCAGCAATAGTTTTGCATTTTTCACATTAACGAAAAATGAACTGTTTAACACACCACTGAAAATGCTTAGATATGTAGGAGATTAGAAGATATGTAGGGGATTAGAGGATGAAGCTTAAAGCGGAGGTCCGTCTGGGGGGGAAAAAAAAAAAAAAAAAAAAAAAAAAAAAAAAGTCAGCTGCTACAAATACTGTAGTTACTGACTTACTATATAGGCACTTACCTATCCAGGGGCCCGGCGATGTCAGCACCCCAGCCGATCTTCGGATCGACTGTCGGGTGCAGTCGCCGCCATTTGGTCTTAACGGCCGGTTCCCTACTGCGCATGCACAAAGCGTGCTTTGCATTCTGATTGGCATAGCGGAGGAAGGAGGGCAAACTTCGAGGGACAGAGCCGCGGCCCCTGTCTCCTGGAAGGGGAGCCTGTCAGACGCCCCCCCCCGAAAGTTGCCAAATTTGACACCAGAGTGGGGGTGAGGGAAGCAATTAAGTGGAAGTTCCACTTTTAGGTGGAACTCAGCTTTAATGTGCAACTGGGAATTGGGCTTCCAACACCCGTGGAAGTGTAAGATGCTGAAGACATGGACGAAAGATGCTCTGAACAGAGGAAAAGATGGGCAGATAAGGCCACCACCAGGGGAGGCCATACACAGTGTCTTTTTCAGGGCCCCACGAGTTAGTTTGGGTTTATTTACATTGTTTTAACCTAACAGTCACATTAAAATGCAAAACAAAACTGATATTGCAGCTTACCAATTCTTGTGATGGCTGCATTAATTTTCTTTAGGCTCTCTTTGCTTTATTTTTATCTGCTAATCTGGCCAGCTAGTCTGTTTTTCCAAAGAAAAAGCTTTCTTGCAGTTTACAGGGATGAAAAACAATTCAACACTGGCAGAGGTGCTTAAAATGATCAGCTTTCATTTATTTTGTAAAACTCTAAAAAGGAACTGCCTTAGCTGGAGTTGGCTTCAATTTGTTAGTATATTTAAATCTGCTAGTACATTTAACACCCCCCCACCCCACCCCCAGACTCACAATGCTACAGTCCAAATCCACCCCCTGTGCTCATCCAGAGTGGAGGCACTAATACTAGGTGTATTATTGGCCAAATCACCAGGTGAAAACAGATGGGGGAAAAAAAGCCTAAAAAAGAAAACTAACAAAGCAACCACATGCATTGGTACACTGCATTACAATACATGTTTTGGGATTAATACTGCTTTCATACAGTTATAGCAAAAATCTCAGCAACAAACTATGTTCTAAGCATTTCTAATACTTACTCTATTTTGGTCAATGATATCAACAATTGCCACAAGTTTACCAGCATGGGGACCAAAAGAGACATAGGCAACACGGCCTATCTGCACATAGCGTTTGAACACCTGCAAGATAAAAAAAAAAGGAGGAAAAACAAAAAAAGTCAGACTAACTTGCTAGACAAAAGTGTTTTAGTTTTAAACTTTAAAACACTGCAGAATTTAAAGGAGTTGTAAAGACAGTTTTTTGTTATCTTAATGCATTCTATGCATGAAGATAAAAAGCCTTCAGCATGCAAAAGCCCCCCTAATACTTATCCGAGCCCCATCTTGATCCAACAATGTTGCACAAAAGACCCGGATGTCCGGAACTCTCCCTCATTGGTTGAGACAGCAGCAAAGCACCTTTGGCTTCTGCTGCTATCAAACTCAGAGAGCCAATGAGGAGAGAGAGGGGGCCGGGCCGTGGCTCTGTCTGAATGGCTGCTTGCTGTGGGGGCACTCAACAGGAGGGGAGGGGCTAGGAGCTCCGAAGAGGGACCTGAAAAGAGGAAGATCTAGGCTGCTCCGTGCAAATCCACTGCACAGAGGAGGCAAGTATAATGTTTGTTTTTTTAACAAAAAATTAAAAATGAGACTTTAGTATTACTTCAAGTACTGCAAAATTGCCGCAAATCGCAATACACCAGATCTACGCAGCCACATACTGGATCTAAAAACACGATTTTAGTTTTTGATAATGCAAAGAATTAGAGCCTCTTTAGGTTTTTCCTGGTGTGTCCCTGTTGGTGACATTTATCCTTCCATAGGTTACCGCGCTTCAAAGGCCTATAAAACGCAACTGCCTAAAAACGACAGTAAATGAACCTGTGTACATGGACACATAAGATAACATTGGATGAATCCAGGGGCAGTTGGAAAAAAAAAAAAAAAAGTGTCCAACTGCCTCTGAACACCCGTTTAGCAGCAGTAGTGTACATGGGGCCTAAAGCTGATCTCTAGGAATTAAAAATAACCACCCTTGCAGAGGCCCTCTCTGCATGGGTTAAATGTTTGTTAAAGTGATAAGTCTTTTTTGTTAAAGTGATAAGTCTTTTTAACCACTTAAAGTGGAGTTCCACCCACTTTTACAACTCTTCAGCATCTCTCACTAAACTGTGCACTGTACACAAATTGGATATTTTTTTTTCTCAGCACCTACTGTATATTTGCTGTATTAATTTTTCACTTCCTCCTCCCTGGCCACGGCCCATCGCATCATTTCCTGTTTGCAATGCCTTCTGGGAAGGGGCTGCAACTTCCTCTGAAACTGCTGTTGCTATGGAAACCTGACCTGAAACCTATTACACTGCTTGTGCTGCACTGAGCATGTGGGAGATCTGCAAGGATGAGATCCAGGAAGAAATACAGTCTGGCTTCAGATGCCCACACTTAAGATGGCCACAGCCTTCTGGAAGTTTATAAAATAACAAACTACTGCTATAAACTAACAAAACAGACCTTCGTTTACTGACTAACTTTACTAGAATACATTAAGCTTGTGTATTATAGGGGTATTTTTATTTAAAAAGTATAATTTTGGCCGGAACACCACTTTAAGGACCGAGCCTCTGAGATTTGGTGTTTACAAGTTAGTTACATACATACGTGGAATGGCAACATACTTTTACCCTTAAAAATCTCCATAGGCAAGTTTAAAATTTTTTTACAGGTTGCATGTTTTGAGTTAGAGATCTAGGGCTACAATTATTGCTCTCGCTCTAACGATCGCGGCGATACCTCACATGTGTGGTTTAAACACAGTTTTCAGATGCAGGCGCTGCACGCGAGCTCAGCGGGACGCGTTTAAATAGAATTATTTTTCTTCTTGTTTATCTTTTTTTTTTTTTACAAAAAAGGGGGGGGTCACTTATTCCCATTACAAGGAATGTAAACATTGTAATAAAAAAAAGCATGACAGGACCCCTCAAAGCGGGGTTACACTCAAATTTTTAACTTAGTCTGACCCCCTTCAATTAATTGCATAGATGTTCAAATGCCGCACAAAATTTTTTTTTTATCGCTGTAATTACCTTTATATTGTACTTTATTGTGGCACTTCCTGTCTCTCCTCCCATGGGAGTAGGCGTGTTTATTGCCTTTCCCTGGCGCCGCACTGTCTCCTGGGAGCTTAGTGTCAGGCTTCCCAAGATTCAGTGCGGGAACAATGATCATGCGCGTAAACAAGCTGTGAATGAACAGCATTTACCGCATCCAGGAAATCAATGCTTGTGGGCTTCACATGCCCACAAGCAAGATGGAAACAGCCAGCATCACATTTTTTAAGTTATTCTTCAGTACGAAAACAGACAGAGGCAGAAATATTACACCCAAACTGAGTATTATTTTGGGGTTAGCAAAGTGTCTCAATGACCTAAAAAAAAAAAAAAAAAAAAAAAAAAAAGGGATTGGTCGCCGGACTCCCGTTTTAAATATGAGATCTGGGGTCAAAAAGACATCAGAGCTCATATTTACACTAAAATACAATAAAAATTAAAAAAAATGAATGTCAAAAAAAAAAAAAAAAAGTCCCTTTAAGAGCTATGAGTGGAAGTGAGGTTTTGACATAGCTTCCAGCCTGCAAAGATATGGAGACAGGTGGGGGCCATCTACCCCTCACTCCATGTCAGGCTAGGGAGAGGATCCGATTGCCTCCGCCGCTACCAACGGCTCCGGTAAGCGGCAGAAGAAGGCCCCCTCTCCCACCACCGATATAAGCGATGTTGCGGTGAATTTGCTGCAGGGACCACTTATCTTGAAGTGGACCACCCGCTCTTGAAGGATACCGGGGTTATGGCAGCCAGCTGCTACCATAACGGTATTTCTCTTCAAAGTAGCGACGTAAAACGGTGGCGGGCTTTATTCAGTGGATTTGAGTCCCTCTTCAGCGCTCTTGGCCCCCCCCTCCTGTTAAATATCCCCACAGCAAGCAGCTTGCTATGGAGACACCTGAGCCACTGCTCTGTGTGTCCATTCAAACACGGAGCTGCTGCCTGGCCCCACCCTCCCCTCATTGGCTGCGACTGACAGCAGCGTGAGCCAATGGCACTTTGCTATCTCAGCCAATGAGAAGGGAGAGACCTGTGTGCAATATAGCTGGATCAAGGTGGCCTCAGGTAAGTATTAGAGGGGCTGCTGCACACTGAAGGCTTTTTATCTTTAATGCATTAAAGTGATTGTAAAGTCTCTTCACTGCTCCTGGTCCCTCCCTCCTGACAAGTGCCTCCACAGCAAGCAGCTTGCTATGGGGGCACCTGAGCCGAGCTGCAGCTTTCTGTGTCCATTCGGACAAGGAGCTGCCAGTCAGCCCTGCCCCTCTCCCCTGATTGGCTAACTGACTGACAGCCGTGGGAGCAAATGCTTCCGCTGCAGTGTCTCAGCCAATCAGGAGGGAAAGTCATGGACAACTGAGGGTCTCACGGACATCGCTGGACAGAGGGGGCGCTACTGCACATGGGTTTTTTTTTTCTCTTTATGCATTGAGAAAAAAAAAAAACCTTCTGACTTTACAACCACTTTAAAGCTGAACTCCAGGCATGATTCTTTATTGCAGTTACCTTGGTCCAGCTTGTCCCAATGTTAGTATACATACCTGAGGGACTGCTGGGGAAGCTGACAATCACTACTACATAGCAACATGTTACACTTGTATTTGGGGTGTAATATGTTGCTAAAACCAACCAACAGGGGCCTCACTACTGGGGTATATTTTTGGTATGTGCCTGGAGTGGGGCTTTACTTGGATGTTCTGCAATCTGCAAGCAGAATAAGGTAGGTACAGCCACCACTTACCTCAATCATTAGGGTACATGGTGGATGTACCTACCTTATTCTGCTCGCAGAACATCCATGTAAAGCCCCACTCCAGGCACTTACCAAAAATACACCCCAGTAGTGAGGCCCCTGTTGGTTAGTTTTAGTAACGCATTCCACCCCAAATACAAGTGTAACATGTTGCTATGTAGTAGTGATTGTCAGCTTCCCTGGCCTAATGGGCATCGACCCCCTCCTGGCCCCTGAACGTTGCAGAATACGTACCTGCAAATCATTAGAGGGATCCATCTCATTGGTCCAGGCTGAGAAGGGTCCATGTCATAGAAAGAATGGAGGGGTGACTTAGTGCTCTTGTCTTTGGCAAAGCTGTCAACCACCATAGGGTGTCACATCACCCCCCCAGGACTAAGGAAGGGCCTGATCACACCTGAATGCAGTGTGGGAACGACACATTTCCTGCACTCCATGTAAACATATCGCCCTGGTGAGGGGCACACGGGGGCCAATCGCTAATAGCACCCCAAACACATCCATCAAACCACATACCATACGATCTGGAAGAGAACCTGCACTAATTGCACATTCTGATAGATTTGGCAGCCCATTAAAATGAATGAGAGGTAAAACCCAGTACGCATAGGTGCATATAATGGTGCCATGGAGTAATGATCGGTGTGTGGATCGGCCAGTGTGGGGGAGTAGTAGGCCCCGCCATGTGACACACGCACACAGCTCCCATGTGGATCCCGTGCCTCCCTCACACAGGAGGCGCCGCACACTGCCAGCACATGAACACACACGCCGGGCTCCCCCAGGCCTGAGCTCCGCTCTCCATGACCTCTCCTCACTACACCCTTCTATACAAACCTAGAGCCTTCCAACACAGCCCGGGCCCTGCCCGCTCTCCGGGGCTCGTTCACCCATCTTCCCTGACCCCCAGGGAGCCCACGGCGGTCTCGGCCTCTCAGAGCACAAGCACAGACTACTTACCATGATGGCGGCGGATAGCAGAAAGGAGGGAGCAGCGGGAGAGCTTTCCGGATATCCCTTGGTCTTTGACCAATGAAAAAAAAGGGTAAAGGCTTCGTCAAGGCTCTTAGTAACAGAAAGGCAGAATAAGGTGACGTGATAGCAGAGAAAAACGTGTCAAGCGATTGGTTGACGAATAACATCCTCCCACCAATACACATTCCCCACTCACTACTCATTCTGCCAATAATCTCAGTCTGACCAGTCCTGCTCACAATCCCGAGGCGCATTACCATTGGTCCACATGATTTAAGTTTCTATTGGCTTTGAATTGGGAAATGGGCGGAGCCGTAAATGATCAATTTATTTTCCAATCAATCTCTTTAACCGCTTCAGCCCCGGAGTATTTTACCCCCTTTTGACCAGAGCACTTTTTGCGATTCAGCACTGTGTCGCTTTAACAAACAATTGCGCGGCCGTGCATTGTACCCAAACAAAATTGACGTCCTTTTCTTCCCACAAATAGAGCTTTCTTTTGTTGGTATTTGATTACCTCTGCGGTTTTTATTTTTTGCGCTATAAACAAAAAAAGAGCGACAATTTTGAAAAAAACGCATTTTTTTTTACTTTTTGCTATAATAAATATCCCCCCAAAAATATATAAAAAAACAATTTTTTTCCTCAGATATTGATTGGTTTGCGCAAAAGTTATAGCGTCTACAAAATTGGGGATAGTTTTATGGCATTTTATTATTATTCTTTTTAATTAGTAATGGCGGCGATCTGCGTTTTTTATCGTGACTATGTCATTATGGTGGACACATCGGACACTTTAGACACTATTTTGGGACCATTGGCATTTATACAGCGATCAGTGCTATAAAAATGCACTGATTACTGTATAAAGGACAATGGCAGTGAAGGTGTTAACCACTAGGGGGTGATGAAGGGGTTAAGTGTGTCATAGGGAGTGATTCTAACTGTATGGGGGATGGGTTTCAACACACATGACAGCGATCACTGCTCCCGATGACAAGGAGCAGTGATCTCTGTCATGACACAAGGCAGAAAGGGGAAATGCCTTGTTTACATCTCCCGTTCTACCTCTCCACACCGCAATCACGGGCCGCCGGAGAACATTGAGTTCCCGGGACCCGCGGGCACGCTCCTGCAGCAAGCGCGCCTGAAAGGCGGCAAATTTAAAGGGACGTACCTGTATGCCCATTTGCCTGCCTGGGCCATTCTGCCGACGTATATGTGTGTGCGGCGGTCGGCAAGCGGTTAAATCAGGAATCTAGGAATAATACATCTGTAGTCACCAATCAATGCGTTCAATATGCCACTCATGGGAATGGGGTTTTAATCAATATATGATCATAAGAGAGACTTAGGGGTGAGAGAGAGGGGAGTGAGATATATAGAGAGGGATAAGCGAGATGGGGGGGGGGGTGAGAAAGAAAAAGTGGGGTGGGGGGGGTGATGAGAGACAGGCGAAGATGGATGCGGCCTTGAGTGGGGACGATGAGGGCTTTGTTTGCAGGTAAATTTCACATAATGTGCTAGTATACGATGCATACTAGCACATTATGACTTTACTTTGCAAGTAAGAAAAAAATATTTAAAAAAAGAGGTGGGGGGGGGAGGGAGGGAGAGGGGGGTGAGAAAGACGGGGGGGTGAGAGAGAGAGAAAAGGAGGATAATATTGTGTGCAAGTCTGTTTGTCCAGCCTGATGGTTGGATGGTGCTGTATGTATGCACAGAAGGTAGGCTGGGATCTCTGTGCTCGTTAAGTCCCAGGGGCTATAAGAGTACAGAAGGGGTCCTGTGCTCATTTCAACAGCTGGATGACTATCCCGCTGCTCATGTTAAAATGCACATTTTAGGCCTGATGATTATTACAAACCTCCAAAACATGACATTTAGTTTGCTAAGTCACTGTGTTGCTGGTAGGAGATCTATTGTTTGCTGGGGTGGTAGTCTGTTGTGTTCATTCACACACTGAAGCATAGTAAACACAGTTTACTATGCTTCAGTTATAAACGAATAAGTTAGTGTGATCATTTAGAAAAGGAAGGGGATAGTAACTTACAAATTTACTAGCACTGCATTCTGAAACGTCCCTCGCAGGAGCTGAGGGGAAAAGAGAGGAGGGAAGCCAGCAGCACTGCAAGAGGGAGCAACACAGGGGAAGCCCAGGCAATAGGGGGGATCAGCACCACACAGTGATTAGGGTGTACCCAGGCACACCTGGCACACCCCCTGCGCACACCTATGGATACACACAAATAACTTAGCACTAGGAAGTTGGTTCTGTATTCTCTAGGGTCAGTACTGGGAGATGGGTGGTGGGGGGGGGGGGGTGATGTATCATCCCCCTATAAGTAAAAACAAGAATGTATATACAACATTTAAAACAATGATGTTACAATAGGATAGCCAACATGTTTTGCGGTTTATATCCCCTTCTTCAGGGTTTGCTTGTTCCTCAACTCACTCGGCATCTGTGTTTGAGTAAAACATAAATACATATATAAATCACTTTGCACATACATATATATCTATATATATATATAGATAAATATCTATATATATAGATATATATCTATATATATATACAGATATATATGGTCCCCCAAAAAAAAGTAGGGATGGGGGAGGATAGATAGAAGGGGAATTAAAGTACCTTATAGCCATCCAAGAACGTGAGGATTAGGCTTCATGTACAGGGGACCTCTTTACAGCGATTCAACTTGACAGATAGTACCCCACGTTTAAAATGTCCGTTTTGCTGCGTTTACATGCCGCGTTTAGCCGCGTTTGCATTTAGAAGCGTTTGAAAAAAAATAGTTTTCCACTCGCATTGGAGAGTGTGGGCTGCCTGGGAGCGGGGGGAGGGGGAGATTGGGGGTATCAGGCGAGCATCGCCAGTAGCCTGGATGGTATGGGAGCCTTTCTCCCAGCGATCATAGGGGAAAGAGAGGAGAGCCGCCGCCTGGTTGATTAGAGCGCAGGGGACCATGACAGCTTTCATTTTAATAGCTGTGTGTTCCCCGCCACGCGCCGTCATATACAGCCCCTGTCCCTTGTCCGGGGAACTTTGATAGACAGATCACCCATCCCAGGATTGGACGGGTGATCTGTCTATCTAAGTGCCCGGACAAGGGGGAAGGGCTGTATACGACGGTGTGCAGCGGGGAACGCACAGCTATTGAAATGAAAGCTGTTATGTTCCCCTGCACAGGTAGGCTGCACGGGGGACACAGTCTGCACTTGGGGGGGGGGGACAGTCTGCACTGGGAAGGACACAGGCTGCATTGGGGGGGCACAGACTGCACTGGGGGGGGACACAGACTGCACGGGGGGGACACAGGCTGCACTGGGGGGGGGGTGACACAGACTGCACTGGGGGACGCAGGCTGCACTGGGGGGATGCAGGCTGTACTGGCAGACACAGGCTGCACTGGCAGACACAGGCTGCACTGGCGGACACAGGCTACACTGGGGGGACGCAGGCTACACTGGAGGGACGCAGGCTACACTGGGGGGACGCAGGCTACACTGGGGGGATGCAGGCTGCACTGGCGGAGACAGGCTACACTGGGGGGATGCAGGCTACACTGGGGGGACGCAGGCTACACTGGAGGGACGCAGGCTACACTGGGGGGATGCAGGCTACACTGGGGGGGATGCAGTCTGCACTGGCGGACAAAGGCTACACTGGGGGGACGCAGGCTACACTGGGGAGATGCAGGCTGCACTGGCGGAGACAGGCTACACTGGGGAGACGCAGGCTACACTGGGGGGACACAGGCTACACTGGAGGGACGCAGGATACACTGGGGGGACGCAGGCTACACTGGGGGGATGCAGTCTGCACTGGCGGACAAAGGCTACACTGGGGGGACGCAGGCTACACTGGGGGGACGCAGGCTACACTGGAGGGACGCAGGCTACACTGGGGGGATGCAGGCTACACTGGGGGGATGCAGTCTGCACTGGCGGACAAAGGCTACACTGGGAGGACGCAGGCTACACTGGGGGGATGCAGTCTGCACTGGCGGACAAAGGCTACACTGGGGGAATGCAGGCTACACTGGGGGGACGCAGGCTACACTGGAGGGACGCAGGCTACACTGGGGGGATGCAGGCTACACTGGGGGGGATGCAGTCTGCACTGGCGGACAAAGGCTACACTGGGGGGACGCAGGCTACACTGGAGGGACGCAGGCTACACTGGGGGGATGCAGTCTGCACTTGCGGACAAAGGCTACACTGGGGGGACGCAGGCTACACTGGGGGGACGCAGGCTACACTGGAGGGATGCAGGCTACACTGGGGGGATGCAGGCTACACTGGGGGGATGCAGGCTGCATTGGGGGGGCACAGGCTGCACTGGTAGGGTGACCACATTTCCAAACTGCCATTCAAAGATGGGGCGGGGGCGGGGGCAGGGCGGGTATTCTCCGGGTTGACGGGATTTCGTCAGCGAGTGATTTGTCGGGTGAATGGCTGGTTTTAGCACTTATATAATCCCAAAACCATGCTTGAAATTTATTTTTATTATTACATTAAGTATAGACCCCCCTCCCTCAGTACCTACCCCCCTCTCCACTAAGTATAGACACACCTCCCTCAGTACGGACCCCCCTCTCCACTAAGTACAGACCCCTCTCCTTCAGTACGTACCCCCCTCTCCACTAAGTATAGACACCCCTCACTCAGTACGGACCCCCCTCTCCACTAAGTACAGACCCCCCTCCTTCAGTATGTATCCCCTTCTCCACTAAGTATAGACACCCCTCCCTCAGTACGGACCCCCCTCTCCACTAAGTATAGACACCCCTCCCTCAGTACGGACCCCCCTCTCCACTAAGTACAGACCCCCCTCCTTCAGTACATAACCCCCTCTCCACTAAGTACAGACCCCCCCCCCCACAGTACTGACCCCCTCCCCTTCCACTTGTGCTAGTAGAGAGGTGGAGGTCAGAAATGTGCTGGGGGGGGCCCTTTTTACCTTTTTCATGATCACTGTCCCTGTCCCCCTCCTCAGTCCATCTATATACATATAATAATGTAAGCTTAAAGTGGAGTTCCACCCACTTTTACAACTCTTCAGCATCCCTCACTAAACTGTGCACTGTAAACAAATTGAATTTTTTTTTTTTTCTCAGCACCTACTGTATATCTGCTGTATTCATTTTTCACTTCCTCCTCCCTGGCCGTGGCCCATCGCATCATTTCCTGTTTGCAATGCCTTCTGGGAAGGGGCGGCAACTTCCTCTGAAACTGCCGTTGCTATGGAAACCTGACCTGAAACCTATTACACTGCTTGTGCTGCACTGAGCATGTGCGAGATCTCCAAGGATGAGATCCAGGATGAAATACAGTCTGGCTTCAGATGCCCACACTTAAGATGGCCACGGCCTGCTGTAAGTTTATAAAATAACAAACTACTGCTATAAACTAACAAAAAAGACCTTAGTTTACAGACTAACTTTACTAGAATACATTAAGCTTGTGTATTATAGGGGTATTTTTATTTAAAAAGTATGTGGTATAGCACTTTAACAACAGACCTCAGATCAGAAAACAGCACAGGGGGGTCTCTGGAGAACAGCAGGGGTGGGGGACTGAAGAAGAGACAGTGAGCAGCTGGACAGAAGGACGGGGTGTGAGGAGTTATCATGTGTGCAGTGATGAGGGAAACATCTTCAGCTCTGAGGGGTTCATGTGGGACCTGTAGCTCTTCATTTTGGGGGGGGGGGGGGGGTCATATCCCCCAAAAGTGAAGGATTTCCAGTCCCAGCATGAACCCTGCCCTGATATCTAAGGATGTGTCCTCCTTCCATTCAGGGTGTCATCTGTCAGTGTCCTCTCTGCACAGTGCACTGAGAGACTTACTTGCTCCAGACTGACACACTCTGTTTCTGTGAAGTGCTGACAGTTCAGCACAGAACTCTGGCTGCTGGGGGAGAGCTGACAGGATTTGAACCCCGATGGATTTGTCATGTTGGTGAGTGTTTAGCAGTTTACTTGCCTTTCTACCATCTCTCCTTTCGTTTGTGCACTGCAGTCTTAGAAGTTTCTTCTGCATGCCGCTGCCTGGCTGGACTCGAGAACATGCAGGGAGGAGGTGGGTGGAGCTAAACAATAGGCGCGGAGGAGGAAGTTAAATCTCCTCCGCTGTGATTGGTCTCTGCCTCTCTCCTGCTCATGACGCCACTGGTTGCTACACGCCAAGCGGGCGGCAGGTAGCAACCAGTTTGGACACTGAGCCAGCGGGTGGTGAATAAAGTAAAAAGGGTCTCTGCCAGCAAGGGGTCCACCATAGGCTGAGACAGTGAGGGACAGAGACAATGCAAAGGCTATTTTAGGGGGCATTAGTTCCACCCAGGGCAATTCCGGGATACTGTATTGTCCCGGAATGAGGGTGCCCGGGACAGACCTGCGGGAGTGTCCCGGGCAATCCGGGACATGTGTGCACCCTATTAAGCACTGGGGGGGTGACACAGGCTACACGGGGGGGTCGCGACACAGGCTGCACTGGGGACGACAACGACACAGGCTGCACGGGGGGACCCAGACAGCACTGAGGGACGACGACACAGGCTGCACTGGGGGGGCGACACAGGCTGCACTGGGGGGGGACGACACAGGCTGCACTGGGGGGGACACAGGCTGCACTGGGGGGGGGACACAGGCTGCACTGGGGGGGGACACAGGCTGCACTGGGGGGGCGACACAGGCTGCATTGGGAACGACGACGACACAGGCTGCAGAGGGGGACCCAGGCAGCACTGGGGGACGACGACACAGGCTGCACTGGGGGGGGGGACACAGGCTGCACTGGGGGGGGAACGACACAGGCTGCACTGGGGGGGGACACAGGCTGCACTGGGGGGGGGACACAGGCTGCACTAGGGGGGCGACACAGGCTGCACTGAGGGGGGGATGACACAGGCTGCACTGGGGGGGGGGGATGACACAGGCTGCACTGGGGAGGATGACACAGGCTGCACTGGGGGGGGGGAACGACACAGGCTGCACTGGGGGGACGACACAGGCTGCACTGGGGTGGACGGCATACGCTGCACTGGGGGGACGACACAAGCTGCACTGGGGGGGACGACACAAGCTGCACTGGGGGGGACGACACAAGCTGCACTGGGGGGGACACAAGCTGCACTGGGGGGACACAAGCTGCACTGGGGGGGGCGACACAGGCTGCACTGGGGAAAAAGAAGGAAAGGATGGCCTTGGGACTTTGAGTGAGGTGGGAGAGATTCGGAACACTTTCACAATCAGTGCAAAAAATGTTTATTGTTCACAGAATGCTCAATACAGAAATGGGATCAGCAATAAGTGTGCGTTACCCGGCATAGTGGCCTAGTTCGTTACACTTGATTTGTACATCCATAAAAAGTATTATACAAAGTATACATATATCATTTGAATTAGTAAAATACATATTACACATGCATGGATAGCAGTAGTATGTGACCATGTGGTGACCAACTTCAAATACCCAGCAAAGTGGGCATGCATGTGGCATCGGTATTGCCCTACGCGTTTCGCGAGTCTCCTCTCGCTCATCAGGGCTGATGCATAATTTGTATGTCTAGAACAAAAAATATTAGGAGTAATGAGAGTATGAAAAATAACTAATGAGTCGGGGCACGCAAAATGGTTGGCACGAAGGGTCCGTGATAAACGACCCCGTACTTACCACTTGACTGGGTTAGGTCACCAAAAGACCGGGTCTCAGGATGGCGGCAATGAGCAATGCCGGCACGGGGGCTGAGGGGGAGTGGCAACCAACAAACGCTGCAGGACAGACCAGGGAGCACAGCAAGGACCGCAGGAGCTAATGTGGTAGGTGGTATGGAGGTGTCCATGAACATATCTAGAAAAAATTTATATATAAGGATACATGAGTCTCAACATGTGTACCCAAAGTAGACTAAGCATAAGAGGATCAATTCTAACCCTCAGGAATAACTAAGAGGGGTTAAGAAGTAAGTATATATGTATAGGGTAACATAAATTCTTATTATGAATTTGATAAAGAATAAAAATAAATGAATGGACCGTCATAATGGCAAAAAATAAAGGCAAGGGCTGGAGGGAAGTGCATACATACAGATAAATATGAGATATAAAAGTATAAATAAATCTAGATTGTGTAGGGGTGAATGTGTGTACCAACAAAAATGTTAAGTTAAATTAAAATAGGTAATATTGTGTGTGGTGAGAGGGTATCACATACACAATCAGATTATATTGGGTGAAAAGAAAGGGGGGGGGAAATATGAGGGAATAATACCTGGGTGGATGTGAAAAGTCCCAGGCATAGATGGTGCTCTCACAGACCCGAAACCATGTCAACATACCAGCCGAACCACAGATGCAGACTGCAGCCGCGCCGAGCCCCCGGATATACCCACAGCGGCCATGGAAGCCACGCCCCCAGCGTCATGTACGGATGGCGATAGGCTGATGCTGAAAGCGTCAACCAGAGAGGCCGGATGTGCGTGACAACAGCCGCTCACCCATCCGGGATGTTCCACACTGCCCAGAAACGCGGGGTCAGAGGACATCGCGTATTGGGCGTGGAAAACATGACGCCGACGTGCAGGTGGCCCCGCCCGCCCGTGAAGACAGGCGGGGGCAGCAGGAGGTCAAGTAGACCTCCCCTTTACACGTCGCAGCCCCCAATGCCGGAAGCGCAGTGTCACCACCAAACAGACCACAGCAGAGGGGAGCCAACACAACCCGGAAGTAAAGCCTGATTCTAGCTAAATGTATTGGTGAAAAATTTGTAGGTGAAAATGGACCAATGGTTAAGACAGACCACATTTTGGCCTAATGGGTGTCTTCCACCCGGATACATACAAACAAAGGAGAGTTGTGGTCTGAAGAAACCACTCTGCCACCTCCATCCCTAAATACAGCAAAAAGAAGGAAAGGATGGCCTTGGGACTTTGAGTGAGGTGGGAGGCTGCACTGGGGGGGACACAGGCTGCACTGGGGGGGACACAGGCTTCACGGGGGGGCACAGGCTGCACTGAGGGGGACACAGGCTGCATTGGGGGGGAACAGGCTGCATACGGATAAAGTTGTTGTTAATATTTATTTTTATAACTTAATTCTGCATAAAACATTTAAGTGTGATTTCATGAGATAATTTATGAGGGCATGATTAGGGGCGGGGCAAGGTAGGAGTTGGGCGGAGCAACTGGTGGCGAGTAACCTTTGAGGCCTGGCTAGTAGCTCAGTACTTGAATTTTGAGCCCTGTATTACCTAGTAAAGGTTTAAGCCCCCTGATTGCCCCTAGTTAACCCTTTCACCCCCTGTCACCAGTGATCACTGTATTAGTGTTACGGGTGACACTGGTTAGATCAGAACTATATTAGCATCCCCAATAGTTTAGGGTTTCCAAAAAAGCAGCATTAGTGGGATCAGCCCAGATACCTGCTAGCACCTGCGTTTAGCCCCTCCACACAGCCCAGCCTAGCCCACCCCACCCAAGTGCAGTATCAATCGATCACTGTCACAACACACATAACTGCAGCGTTCGCAGAGTCAGGCCTGATCCCTGCAAACGCTAACAGTTTTTTTCGTAGTGTTTGAATCAGTCGCTGACAGTCAGGTGCTCTTTTTCCTGTGAGTCTCACTACTGTACCAGTAAATTTAGAGACCAAAATGTCAAATCGAAGGTCCACTAGTGAAGAGGCCTACACGTTTCTGAGCATGACAGATAGTGAAAAGGAAGTTAATCATCTGTCAGATTCTGGCTCCGAATACGATCCTTTAGACAGCAGCGGCACTCTCACAGATAGCTCTGACGATGACAACATCACCCGGTGACCACGCCCCCTAAAACGTCACAGTCCCAGCATGCCCAGGGACTGTGACGGCATAAGGGGGCAGGGTCTCCGCCTATATAAGTCACATCGGAGCTCTCGGAGACCAGTCCAGCCAGAGAGACCGTCGTGTCAACATCTGGAGAAGAGAAGAGGGAAGAAGCCAAGAAGACAAGAAGCCAGAAGTCCGGACCTCAGCTGGCAAGAGAGCGGCATGAAGATAGCTGTGGATCCGGCCGAAGAACTGGAACACCGGGAGAAGAGGAACCGTAGGGACCCCCGAAGCCGGAAGAAGACCCCCCCGGAGCTGTCTAATAAATTACTTCAAAAACCTGTGTAGTATGTTTTATTATTGACACAAATGCAGCAATTTTGAAATTGGATGAAAGGTTTAGCATTGGGAAACACTTTTTGAAAGATAAATAGTGCATTTTATATACAACTTTATAGATCAGACCAAAATGAGGGACAAATGAGGAGGAAAGAGGGACTTTGTTACAAATCAGGGACGGTCCCTCGAAATCAGGAACAGTTGGGAGCTGTGCCCTAGAAGCTGGTAATCATCGACGTAGATACCACTACTCCAGTGATGTCCACTTGCTTCTGGATCCCATGCAAAGCAGATGACCTGCTGCATTCTGAACACAGGAGCTTGACAGATCAGCACAGGCGCCATTCCTAGAAGGTTTTGTATTTTCTCAATAAATGCAAAGCATTTTTTGACTGGATGAGATCAGGAGCGGATCCAGAGTCTTGTCTCGGAAGGGGCACTGCCAGAAAATACGTTTTTTTTTGCGGGCAATTTATCGGGGAAATGGCTGTTGTTGGTGCTTTAATCATCCCGGTACCATGGTTGTTATGGTGTCAGGATGATTGAAGCGCATTATTTCTATTAGTACATTGTAATATAAAATGAAATCATTCAACTCACCATTATGCAGGATCAGTGGGAACCCCGAGCGTGTCACTTGCCACCGTCGCCTGCCACATGTTGTGGATTGTCACTTGCCTGCCACCAGATGTAGATTGTTACCTGCCACATGTTGTGGACAGTGGCGTCTCCTGCTTTCATATTTAGGGGGGGCACATGGGGGGATGGGTACAAAAGCAGGGGGGCAACTATAAAATGCAATTATATATATATATATATATATATCCTGGGGCCCTTTACTACAATCCCACAACGGCCCTTTCACATGTTCTGCAGTAAGCTCCCTTCCTACTGTATTGGAGCCCCCCCCCCAGGGTGGCAGAAAACAAGAGATATATGTCACCAGCATACCAAGAAAATATAAGGGTCCAAAGCAGTGGGAGGACTATCAGGGTTGCAAAGGTTGTCTTGCCACCGGGCCCTGGTGTTCTGCCACTGTGGGGTTCCCCAGCCTCCTCTTGCTGTCCTGCCCCTGCTATTGACAGCACTGGTCTGGCATCTCTTGGAATTTACAGGCTGGTTCTCCTGTCCTAAGGACGGGAGAAATCAGTCTGTTTTTTCAGTAACTGAGAGTCCTGGTGGAGTCCTTCCTGCAACTCGCTCTTCTCCCTGCCAATAAGGATGCAGGGGAAGGAGCAGATCGGGCAGCTGTGGTTGTGTGAGCGCTCGCATTATGCAGTGTCAGCGACCAGGGGGAGGGGGGAGGAATCACCTGCAGGAGCTGACTGGGGACGCTCTCCCTCTTAGACATTGCCTTTTTGTAAAAAAAAAAAAAAAATAATATTTTTTTTTTAAATGGGGGAGGGGGAGGGGCACATGGTGGGGCACAGCATAATGTTGGGGGGGTCAGGGCCCCCTCTGCCCCCCCCAGGGACGTTATTGGTTGCGGAATATCACTTGCCACGTCAGCTGCCACTAGATGCGGATTGTCACTTGCCACGTACCTGCCACTAGATGCGGATTGTCACTTGCCACATCATCTGCCACTAGATGCGGATTGTCACTTGCCACGTCACCTGCCACTAGATGCGGATTGTCACTTGCCACGTCACCTGCCACTAGATGTGGACTGTCACTTGCCACGTCACCTGCCACTAGATGCGGATTGTCACTTGCCATGTCATCTGCCACTAGATGAGGATTGTCACTTGCCACGTCATCTGCCACTAGTTGCGGATTGTCACTTGCCACATCATCTGCCACTAGATGCGGATTGTCACTTGCCACGTCATCTGCCACTAGATGCGGATTGTCACTTGCCACATCATCTGCCACTAAATGCGGATTGCCACTTGCCACGTCATCTGCCACACATTGCGGATTGTCCCTTGCCACGTCACCTGCCACCAGATGCGGATTGTCACGTGCCAGGTAAGGTGGTGTTTTGCTTGTCTCTTGGTTTTTTGTCCCAGAGTCAGGCAGCAGAGAGATAATGTAATCTCCCTGCTGCCCATGCTACATGCACAGGGCGGAAGTTACTGCAGAGATGCGGGGGTGGTGAGAGATGATGTCATCTCTCTGCTCCCCTGCCAGTCGGCTCACTGATTGGCCAGCCGCCCACACACACACACCTATCCTGCTCAGTCTCACCCCCCCATCCACACACGGAGCCACCCAGCAGCCCCGCCAATCCACTCTTTCAACCGCCTGCCCGTCCTCAAACGGAGCCGCCCGGCCCTCCCACAGAGCCGCCTGCTCTCTTATCCACCCACTCTCGGAGCTGCCCGCGGAGCTCACCCGCCCAGCCCGCAACAGATTTCTCGGGGGTGGCAATTGCCCCGTTTCCCCCCCCTGGATCCGCCCCTGGATGAGATAGAGTGGCGGGGCAGTGATCTTCACTTCATCCAATCATAGAAAGCTTTGCATTATTTCAAAAAATGCAAAGCATTCTCTGAATGGTGCCCCTGCCCAGTGGCCGATCTCCTGTGTTCAGAATGTAGCTGGCCAGCCGATCTGCAGGGGACCTGGAAGCAAATGGAGATCATTAGAGTAGGGGTGTCTACTTTAGTGATTTCCAGCTTTCAGCAACATCAGCCAAGTACGGTATATACATAGTTACATTGGTCCCAGTTGGACCTCTGTAACTATGTATAAAATATCCATACATGGAATTCTTCTTCAAATATCACAAAAAAATAGAGAATGTATGGATGGCATAATGCATCAGGTTCATTCAGCTTGCATTTGAGGTCAGGTTGAAATGCTTCAGTATTCCTCCTTGGTTTCATTGTTTTGGAAAAATTATGGATATTAACCCCTTGGAGCTGGCTCCCGCCGGCCCTTTAAGGGCTTTAGAATTCCTGGAGGCGGGGCTGGGTTTATGGCCATGTTACCGTCGTGACTGACTGTCACGGCAGTCACATGATCAGGAGGTTTCTGTTAGCAGCTGCTAACTATGCCAAAAGCGCACGTTATTGCATGCAAATATGCGGCTGCTCGGTGTCAAGGCCCAGCCGCCGAGAGGCTGCATATTTGCATGCGCTCGGCACCAACAGGTTAAGAAATAAACGTGTTGATTGCTTACAAGTGTAGCACCCTCCAAGATAGGTGCTAGGTTGGGTAGATTTAGTTGTGGCTCACTGTAATCAGTGTAGCTGCATGTGATTGTTTTGGTCTGTTCTGTATTTCACTGGCTGCAGGGTTGACTGCTTCCCCCTGCCTGGAAATGTTCTGGAACATAGTGGGCTGGGAGAGTTTAATTAGCAGCTGAATATTTATGCAGGCTTGGCCAATTCCTGGGGAGAGGTGCCCAGATGGTGGCTGGCAGTATGTATAAATACTCTGAGACTTAGAGCAGAAGTGTCATATCCCTGTGGAGGAGATCACATTCGGTCTGGTACCACATGCAAAGTGTCTGGAAGATATGGGAAGGAGGCAACCAATTATCCAAGGACAGTAGTGAGTACAGGCTGGAGTGAGAGATTCTTGAGACTGGGTGCTGCTGCCATTCCTGTTGTGCTAGAGTCAGTGTTTTTCAAAGGAGACATTGTCTGTGGTGTCCTGAAGAGTTCAGTCCATTAACCACTTGAACAAGGACATTTGCTCACAATACTGCTGCTGTTAAATCTCGTGTAATAGAGTCAGTTCTACCTAAAGGGAACGCACCATTCTAGTGTTTCTCAAAAGTTCAGTCCAACATTTGCTGTAAACAAGGACTCATCTCACATTCCTCATGTTTGCTGCTAGATGTTACTGGAGTATCCTACAATTACCCTCTACTTATCCAAGTTCGAGTTTTCATTAAAGCATCAAAAAGCATACTCCGTAGACTGGTTAATGAGTCTGAAGAGTGACTGGATCTGTGTGCCTGGCTGCGGGGCAATTACTGGAAGCACTAGGGTCGTCAGTTCGGATCCCAATCACGACCCTACCTGCCTGGAGTTTGCATGTTCTTCCTGTGCCTGCGTGGGTTTCCTCCGGGTACTCTGGTTTCCTCCCATACTCCAAAGACATGCTGGTAGGTTAATTAGATCCTGTCTAAATTGACCGTACTATGTGTATGCATTAGGGACCTAGATTGTGAGCTCCTTGAGGGCAAGGATTGATGTGAATGTACAATATATATGTAAAGTGCTGCTTAAATTGAGGGCGCTATATATAAGCATCTGTAATAAATAAAATGAATCAAAAGAACCCTGGGCATTAATTCAGTGGCTCCTGCAGGGGTAGCGCTACACAGGAATCAATTTGAATCTCTGAACCCACTGGCCGGTAACAAACACTTTTTTTCAATTTACACATATACATGCATACTATAATTATGACACAATGTAGCAAATTATTAACACATCTTTAATTGAAACTAACAAATATCTAATTAGGATTTATACTTCCAGATGAGTAGGAAGCATCTTGTGCCCCATAATATAGAAACAATGATTTTGATAAACAAAACAAGGGTAAAAAGCCAAATTAGTCTGATTTATTATACTCATGCAGAACTGAGTTTTTAGTGAAAATATCCAACAGAGTATCATACAAAACAGAATATGTAGCATTACCAATGTGGTCCAGCAGAGGGCATAGTGACAGGGAGAGAAAGATGTCTGCCTCAATGGAAGGAGATAGGCGGGATATGACAGCTATCGGATACCATGCTGAGCTGACAGGGTGGGGTAGAATTTAAAATACATTTTCCCATCCTAACCAATTACTGCAACTATTATTGCTTTTGCATAAACTCCTAGTAAGCTTGCCCTGTCCTCTGCCCTTCTACATAAAACAAGTGCTGTCAGCCACTGTCAATATAAGTGAATATTTATCCCAAAGGATTAAAAGCGGTGTTTCGGCTGAAATTTTACTTTTTAGATAGAAATCCCCCATAATCCTCATGCTTAATGTATTCTAGTAAAGGTATGCTGTAAAATAAGGTCCGTTTTGTATTTTGCACCATTTGTCACACCTATCAGCAAAAGTATGCAGGCACAGGACACACCCCTTGCCACGCCCCCTTAAAGAAGAATCGTACAAAAAAAAAAATGATTAGTTAAACCCACAAGTGCTTTTTTTTTACCACTACTATTCCTTTATTTTGGCTCTTGGAATTTACAAATGCAGCAATTTAGAAATTGGATGAAAGGTTTAGTGCTGGAAAACACTTTTTGATAGATAAAAAGTGCACAACTATATAGATCAGACTAAAATGAGGGACAAATGAGGGGGACAGAGGGACATTGCTCCAAATCAGGGACAGTTGGGAGCTATGCATTTTTCAGAAAAAGGGAGAAATGGCGCAAGATCTCAACCAAACATGAGGAAAAGATAAGGATATCAAAATAATGTCCCAAATGTACAAAATGCTCAAAAAGACAATGTGTGGCTACGATAAGGCGTGTAGGTATAGGGCTAGGCAATACAGGACACATATACGCTATACCTAGGAAGTCCAAAAAATAGCAATAAAAATAAAAATATAAAGTTCAAATGGAAATGATACTGTGCACCAGTGGCTGCTTTCTTGAGAGTAGAAGCAAAACTCTGAAAGGCAATGTGGAGATAAAAGACAAGAAGCGGCAATCTAAGTGCAGTATTAAAATCTAACTTTAATATAAATATAAAAACGAATGGCCAAGGTGCTACTCACAAGGACAAGGTAAAAATAAGGCACATAAGGACATGTAGCTAGCCCAGGGACATCATCTCAGCTGTTCACGGTGCAGGCTCCAAATGATGTTGTCAGGGCGCTGGGGAAAGCGTGGAGAGGCAGTCCGCAGTGTGGAAATCTCCGCTGATGGGTGCTAGGCTGTGGGGAAGATGGTAAAACCCAGGTGTCCGCAAGGTGAGCCGGCATCTAGTCGGGCACTGAAAGCCAGGACCGGAAACAGGAGCCGGATGGGAACCAGCGTGAAGTGCACCATACACAAGGAACAGAGCAGCGGAAATGGCGTATGGACGCGTCAGATGACGCGTTTCAATGCATCTGCATTTTCTTCAGCCTGAGGAAGACCTGAAGAAAATGCGGATGCATTGAAACGCGTCATCTGACGCGTCCATACGCCATTTCCGCTGCTCTGTTCCTTGTGTATGGTGCGCTTCACGCTGGTTCCCATCCGGTTCCTGCTTCCTGCTTCCGGTCCTGGCTTTCAGTGCCCGACTAGATGCCGGCTCACCTTGCGGATACCTGGGTTTTACTATCTTGCCCACAGCCTAGCACCCATCAGCGGAGATTTCCACACTGCGGACTGCCTCTCCACACTTTCCCCAGCGCCCTGACAACATCATTTGGAGCCTGCACCGTGAACAGCTGAGATGATGTCCCTGGGCTAGCTACATGCTAGCTCGCTCGTCTCCCCCCCCCCCACCCCCTTTCCTGACCTGCCGGGCTGCATGCTTGGGAAAAGGGTCTGGTATGGATTTTGGGGGGGGGACCCCACTTCATTTTCTTTTTTTGGCATGGGGTTACCCCTCAAAATCCATACCAGACCCTTCTCTGGTATGGTCTTGGTGGAGGACCCCGCACCATTTAAAAAAAAAAAAATTTGGCTTGGGGTTCCCCCCTCAAGGTTTATACCAGACTCAAAGGGCCTGGTATGGTCGGATCCCATTCATTAAAGTTGCATGGAAGTCGGACATGAAGTCGCAGTTCAAAGTCGGATTGGAAGTCGTATAACTTTCGTGTCATTCCAGTGTGAACATAAATACACTGCCAGTGTCCTTCTTTGCTGATCGATTGTTTTGTACCTTACCTTCTTCTTGCTCGATGGTTCATTTGGCAGAGTGTGCACACTGAAGCAGGAAGAGCTGAGTGATCACATAACAGACTGTGTGGAGCAGAGCTGTAGTACTAAAAACAGGAAAAGTGTGTCCCTGGAAGTCCGTATGGCTGGGTTCACATTATTGAGAATTGGATGTGGGCAGGGGTGTTGCTAGGGCTACAAAAGATTTGGGGCTAGAGCCCATAGCAGCCTATGTATATACAGTAATATACATGTGTGTATATATCCCCAGAGAGCCCCCCACTTACATCAGGGTCCCCAGAGAGCCCCCACTTACATCAGGGTCCTCAGATAGCCCTCCACTTACATCAGGGTCCTCAGATAGCCCTCCACTTACATCAGGGTCCCCAGAGAGCCTCCCCTCCCCTTGGGGACCCCTGCAGAGACTCGGGGCTATGGGCCCCAGATTTGGGGCTATAGCCCCAAAAGCCACCCCCTAGCAACGCCACTGGATGCGGGTTTCCCTGCATCCAATTTGCATGTCAGGAGAGTGTGACCGACTCTCTATGGATCTGATTCACACATCTCTGGAGCGAGTTGGACAGGAGTCCTGTGCGTCTTCTGGTCCGTTTCAAGTCCGGTTTCAGCCAAAAATTCAGACCGAAATCGGACCTTAAACTATGAACAGGGACGCACCGGACCCCTGCTGCGACCTGCTCCGTACTGCAGTGTGAACCCAGCCTAAATCTTAATATACACTATACAATCTGATTGTACAATCTCTTTTAGATCTACCATCAATTATATAGTGCAAGGGCCTGCCTGATTGGATACAGAGTGATTGTATAGGTAGGTGTGTCCTTCTATTGTATAGTTCTGATAAATCTAAAGGAGATCGTACAGAGATTGTACAATCAGGTTGTATAGTGTATGGCCACCTTTATACACTTAAAATGAACTAGTTGCACTCTCAGTGCCATTAATTGTTAACGGCACTTCAAACGTGGAAGCAAATACACATTTTATTTAGTGCAAAAAACACACGACAAACGTGTGGTAAAAAAATATGCAAAATGCCACATGCCATAACCTTGCCGCATTTGTCGCATAAAATCAATGGGCTGCCCTATGCGTGTTGTGAGGAATGCGTACCGAAAAACGTGCGCTCCCATTATGCTATGTGAATGAGGCCTGAAAGTGAAATTGGTGTGATTACATCATCCCCCTCCCCGAGCTGGAGCATCGATAGCTGAATGTCTCTCTCCTATGTACTTGTATACACACTATGCAATCTGACTGTACAATCTCCTTTAGATTTACCAAAACGATGTAATAGATGAGCCCACCTGAATAATCTATTGAATTTGTATCAAATCAGACAGGCTCTTGGACTACATAGATAAAGGTAGATCTAAAGGAGATTGTACATTCAGATGGTACAGTGTATGGCCACCTGAAAGGAAGAAGTAGGAAAGTGATGTGATTGAACAATATTTATAAAGCGCTGTGTAAATTGACGGTGCTATATAAGTACCTGTAATAAATAAATCAAATAAATAAGTGGGTGGAAATAAAAAAGAGGTAGCATAATAATGAGGGAGATATGGTCCACAGAAGTAAAACACACACTAATCTGTGATGCAGTACGGCTGGTGAGACCCCATTCACACAGGGGCAACACGACTTGCAGGTCGCCTCAGCAAGGCGACCTGCACACGACTGCCCGGCCCACTTGCAAAACGACTTCTGTATAGAAGTCTATGCAAGTCGCCCCAAGTCGCCCCCGAAGTCGTACAGGAACCTTTTTCTAAGTCGGAGCGACTTGCGTTGCTCCCCTTAGAACGGTTCCATAGCACAGAACGGGAGGCGACTTGTCAGGCGACTAGGTCACCTGACAAGTCGTCCCTGTGTGAATGGGCTCTTAGGGATGATGCTCCTAGGGATCAGAGGGATAATACACTGAAGCACAGGGATGATGCCTCTAGGGATCAGAGGGATAATACACTGAAGGACAGGGATGATGCTCCTAGGAATCAGAGGGATAATACACTGAAGGACAGGGATGATGCCCCTAGGGATCAGAGGGATAATACATTGAAGGACAGGGATGATGCCCCTAGGGATCAGATTTTTAATACATTGAAGGACAGGGATGATGCTCCTAGGGATCAGAGGGATAATACACTGAAGGACAGGGATGATGCTCCTAGGGATCAGAGGGATAATACACTGAAGGACAGGGATGATGCTCCTAGGGATCAGATTTTTAATACATTGAAGGACAGGGATGATGCTCCTAGGGATCAGAGGGATAATACATTGAAGGACAGGGATGATGCCCCTAGGGATCAGATTTTTAATACATTGAAGGACAGGGATGATGCTCCTAGGGATCAGAGGGATAATACATTGAAGGACAGGGATGATGCCCCTAGGGATCAGAGGGATAATACACTGAAGGACAGGGATGATGCTCCTAGGGATCAGATTTTTAATACATTGAAGGACAAGGATGATGCTCCTAGGGATCAGAGGGATAATACACTGAAGGACAGGGATGATGCTCCTAGGGATCAGAGGGATAATACACTGAAGGACAGGGATGATGCTCCTAGGGATCAGATTTTTAATACATTGAAGGACAGGGATGATGCTCCTAGGGATCAGAGGGATAATACATTGAAGGACAGGGATGATGCCCCTAGGGATCAGATTTTTAATACATTGAAGGACAGGGATGATGCTCCTAGGGATCAGAGGGATAATACACTGAAGGACAGGGATGATGCCCCTAGGGATCAGATTTTTAATACATTGAAGGACAGGGATGATGCTCCTAGGGATCAGAGGGATAATACATTGAAGGACAGGGATGATGTCCCTAGGGATCAGAGGGATAATACACTGAAGGACAGGGATGATGCCCCTAGGGATCAGATTTTTAATACATTGAAGGACAGGGATGATGCTCCTAGGGATCAGAGGGATAATACATTGAAGGACAGGGATGATGCCTCTAGTGATCAGAGGGATAATACATTGAAGGACAGGGATGATGCTCCTAGGGATCAGATTTTTAATACATTGAAGGACAGGGATGATGCTCCTAGGGATCAGATTTTTAATACATTGAAGGACAAGGATGATGCTCCTAGGGATCAGAGGGATAATACACTGAAGGACAGGGATGATGCTCCTAGGGATCAGAGGGATAATACACTGAAGGACAGGGATGATGCTCCTAGGGATCAGAGGGATAATACACTGAAGGACAGGGATGATGCCCCTAGGGATCAGATTTTTAATACACTAAAGGACAGGAATGATGCTCCTAGTGATCAGATGGTTATTACAGTGAAGGACAGGGATGATGCTCCTAGTGATCAGAGGGATAATACACTGAAGGACAGGGATGATGCTCCTAGTGATCAGAGGGATAATACACTGAAGGACAGGGATGATGCTCCTAGTGATCAGAGGGATAATACACTGAAGGACAGAGATGATGCTCCTAGTGATCAGAGGGATAATACACTGAAGGACAGAGATGATGCTCCTAGTGATCAGAGGGTTAACACACAGGTACTGATGAAGGGTTGTGGGGATAAGGCTGTACCCTGAGCCCATGCTACATGCTTGTCTGTCGCTGAGTGTAGGTAGGAAGCATGCGCAGTAGAGCAGTGTGGGGAGGGGTTCACGCCCCTGGGCGATGCCCGGAGGTGTCACGTAGTGTAATAGTACAGAAGGGCTGTGAAGATGACAGATGGTGTTGTGCTGACAACCAGAGCACTGTATACATGTACACAGGGAGGATGGACGTGGAGAGGAAGGACTCGGCCGGTCTCCAGCCTGGAGAAGATTCCTTCTATTACTTCGCCTATGGGAGCAATCTACTGAAAGAGCGGATCCTGCTGGACAATCCCTCCGCTTCATTCCACTGCACGGCTCTGCTCAAGGTGCTCTCCGATCTTCTGCATTAATACCATGCAATGGGCTGCCCTGTATGGGGCCACATGTATGTATATAGGAGCCCATTACATGTATGTATACAGGAGCCCATCACATGTATGTATATAGGAGCCCATTACATGTATGTATACAGGAGCCCATCACATGTATGTATATAGGAGCCCATCACATGTATGTATATAGGAGACAATCACATGTATGTATGTATATAGGAGCCCATCACATGTATGTATGTATGTATATAGGAGCCCATCACATGCATGTATGTGTATATAGGAGCCCATCACATGTATGTATATAGGAGCCAATCACATGTATGTATTTATATAGGAGCCCATCACATGTATGTATATAGGAGCCCATCACATGTATGTATGTATATAGGAGCCCATCACATGTATGTATGTATATAGGAGCCAATCACATGTATGTATATAGGAGCCCATCACATGTATGTATGTATATAGGAGCCCATCACATGTATGTATATAGGAGCCCATCACATATATGTATATAGGAGCCAATCACATGTATGTATATAGGAGCCCATCACATGTATGTGTGTATATAGGAGCCAATCACATGTATGTATATAGGAGCCCATCACATGTATGTATATAGGAGCCCATCACATGTATGTATGTATATAGGAGCCCATCACATGTATGTATATAGGAGCCCATCACATGTATGTATATAGGAGCCCATCACATGTATGTATATAGGAGCCCATCACATGTATGTATATAGGAGCCCATCACATATATGTATATAGGAGCCCATCACATGTATGTATATAGGAGCCCATCACATGTATGTATTTAGGAGCCCATCACATGTATGTATGTATATAGGAGCCCATCACATGTATGTATGTATATAGGAGCCCATCACATGTATGTATGTATATAGGAGCCCATCACATGTATGTATGTATATAGGAGCCCATCACATGTATGTATGTAGGAGCCCATCACATGTATGTATATAGGAGCCCATCACATGTGATATGTGAGCCAGTACAGCCTGTGTGGCTCAGTGTATGGCAGTGCTGGATTGCATTGTGTGTAGGTGGTGGTTGATGCTGGTTGGTTCTAGGAAGGACTGATGTACAATGAGTCAGCAGCTGATAGATGACTAGTCACAGGATACACAGCACAGGGATCATTAATCCTCCTCTATAGCACAATGTATTATTTATAGGAGAATTATTCCAGAGACAGATGTCTGTGTATTGTAGGGTGACACATAGGGGAAGATTTACTAAAACTGGGTGCACACAGAATCTGGTGCAGCTCTGCATTGAAAACTTCCAGGTTTTATTGTGAACGCTTAACCACTTGCCTACTGGGCACTTAAACCCCCCTCCTGCCCAGACCAATTTTCAGCTTTCAGCGCTGTCACACTTTGAATGACAATTACTCAGTCATGTAATACTGTACCCAAATGAATTTTTTGTCCTTTTTTTCATACAAATAGAGCTTTCTTTTGGTGGTATTTGATCACCTCTGGGTTTTTTATTTTTTGCGCTATAAATGAAAAAAGACTGAAAATTTTGAAAAAAAAAAACGCATTTTTCTTAGTTTCTGTGATAAAATTTTGCAAATTAGTAATTTTTCTTCATACATTTTGGTCACAATTTATAATGCTACATATCTTTGGTAAAAATAACCAAAATTAGTGGATATTGTTTAGTCCGTGTGAAAGTTACAGAGTCTACAAGTTGGTGCAAATCATAAAAAATTGATCACACCTGATGTACTGACGGCCTCTCATTTCTTGCGACCCGAACAAGTCAGGAAAGTACAAATACCCCCCAAATGACCCCTTTCTTGAAAGTAGACATTCCAAGGTATTTAGTAAGAGGCATGATAAAGGTTTTTGATGTTGTCATTTTTTTCCCACAATTCTTTGCAAAATGAAGATTTTTTTTTTTCCCCCACAAAATTGTCATTGTAATAGGTTATTTCTCTCACATGGCATGTGTATACCACAAATAACGCCCCAAAATACATTCTGCTACTCCTCCTGAGTATTACGATACCACATGTGGGGGACTTTTTCACAGCCTGGCCACAAAGAGAGGCCCAACATGCAGAGAGCACCTCCCAGGTGTTCTAGGAGCATAAATTACACGTCTAACTTGTTGATTACTATTACACTTTTGAAGGCCCTGGAGCACCAGGACAATGACACGTGGCACTGATGATAGATGGCACTGATACCTGGCACTGATGACAGATGGCACTGATACGTGGCACTGACACTGATGTGGCACTGATGACAGATGGCACTAATACGTGGCACTGATGACAGATGGCACGGATATGTGGCACTGATGACACGTGACACTAATGACAGATGGCACTAATATGTGGCACTGACACGTGGCACTGATGACAGATGGCACTGATGACAGATGACACTATGTGGCACTGATACGTGGCACTGATGACAGATGGCACTGATGACAGATGGCACTGATACGTGGCACTGATGACAGATGGCACGTGACACTGACAGGTGGCACTGATGACAGATGGCAGTATGTGGCACTGATGACAGATGGCACTGATGACAGATGGCACTATGTGGCACTGATGACAGATGGCACTGATGACAGATGGCACTATGTGGCACTGATGACAGATGGCACTGATGACAGATGGCTCTATGTGGCACTGATGACAGATGGCACTGATGACAGATGGCACTATGTGGCACTGATAACAGATGGCACTGATGACAGATGGCTCTATGTGGCACTGATGACAGATGGCACTGATGACAGATGGCACTATGTGGCACTGATGACAGTGACAGGGACAGATGGCACTGGGGATAGATGGCATGGACATGACAGTTGCGACAGATAGTTGGGACAGATGGCAGTTTGACACTTTATTTTCCTTTTTTTTTTTAATTTACCGCCGCAGCGGTTCGCTCTCCCTCCTCACACGCTGTCTCTGTGTGAGGAGGGAGAGCCGCAGAACACCGGCGATGAGAGATGATCTCATATGTAAACATATGAGATCGTCTCTCATTGGCACCGCCGATCGCGCTGAAAACACAGATTTTCAGCAATCTGTGACTGGCTTTGTCCGAGGGACACGGCCAGCACAGAACTCCCCCGATGCGCGCCCGCGGGAGCACGCATCGCGGAAGCAAACACAAGGACGTCCAGGGACGGCCGCCGGCAGATAGCGTCCGCGCTGCAGCCGTCTTTTGGCTATAGCGCGGGCGCGAAGTGGTTAATTAAACAAGCTGAAGTTAGAAGCTGATTGGTTACTATGCACAGGTGCACCAGTTTTAGTAAATATCCCCCACAGCTTCACATAGATTTACCGTTCACATAAGTTTTTAAAGTGGAACTGAACTCACTATTTAAAGTAGAACTCCGGAATATCACTAATCATAGAACTGCGTTCAATCCCCTCCTAATACCTATAGCTCCAGACCTGAGCGGCCTGAAAATAGGTAGTGGAGATATTCAATCAGCACTTTCCACCAAATGAAAGCCCAGTTTGTCCTGAAATAAAAAGGTATAATTCACCTGGGTACACTAAGTAGTTGCAATGATATGTACAGTGTTACTAACACATGTCAATATTGCAAAACTATTGTCCGACGTTAAGATTTGAAGGGGTTAATAAGATCTACCATGTGTACAGCTCAATTTACAGTTACTGTTTTTTCTCACCTGTGTTTTGCTATGCGTACATCAAATGCAGGAAGACCACATCTTCAATATGAGTCCTTAATGACATGCACTGATGATGATGCTTCTGCATAATAATTTACACTACATACTGGAAGTATGGAACTCATTTAAAGTTAATATTACAATGTGTTGCCCTCCAGTGGTTTCCTGAGAAATTCATTTGATCTCTAATCATCAGTCTTCAAACCACACATGTGACAGGATTACTGGGTGGTACTTCTGTACTTGCTGAAAGTATATTGTACATAGCCTGAAAAATGAAAACAAATGCAGCTATCACTACTAGGAACTGGTTAGCTGCAATATATAAAATGTTTGATCTTGGGTTTAGATATCATTTGATTTATAAAAACTATTTCATGTTGGCAGTAAATTCAATGCTGGTTAAGAAGGGTCTATAACAAGTGAACTATGTGAGTCAAAAGATGTTTGGTCTCGGTGATCATTAACAGACTTTGACTAGACAAGTTAACCAGTTACTGTGTAACAAGATTTACGGTATTTTATATTTTATTTCTAAGGCTGGAATTGGGTGTGTGGATAACTGGTGAGGACAAAAGACGGAGAGATTTCTTCCTATTCTCACAAGATCATAATGGGTGCCAGGATCTGTCACGTTGCTTGATAAATGTGGCCAGTTGTGTTCTGGAGGATAGGGACCCCTTACCGGGGAGAATTTCCATCAGATGGGACCCCCCCCCCCCCACCTTCTGTGTGAGGGGAAAATAATTCTGACAACAAAGCTAGGACAGAAAAATGGCCTATAAATCTCAGACAAATTCTGAGCAGGTTTACTTTAACCACTTCAATACCGGGCACTTTCACCCCCTTCTTGCCCAGGCCATTTTTCAGCTTTCAGTGCTGTCGCACTTTGAATGACAGTTGCGCTGTCATGCTGTTACTGTAACCATATGAAATGTTTTACTTTACTTCCCTTGGGTCGAAGACCTCGCAAGGGTCCTCGTATACCGCTCCGGCTGGCGACATCACTCCCGGAGTTACTCCGTCGCTGTGATTGGCTGGAGCCACGATGACGTCACACCGGTAACGGCACACTCACTGAAGCAACGGCACGTACGTGCTGTTGCTTTAGTGCACATGTGCCGATGACGATGCAGGTTTAGGAGATATCCGGGGTAGCTACAGGTAAGCCTTTATTATAGGCTTACCTGTAGCAAAAAAGTGGTTGTAAAGGGTTACCAACCACTTTAAGGAGATTCACCCTCTCTATTTGTCCTGTTTACAATTTTCATTTAAAGTGAAAGTAAAGAAAATTCCAAATTTTGAGTTGTCCCCAGAAAAGTAATAGAAGGGAAATTTTCCAATGGGGACACTACAGGGATTTCTTCTCACTTCCTAATTGTCTATGGGACAGCAAGTGAAGGGACAGATCCAAAATGGGACAAAGATGGTGAAAAAAAATCTGACGGGTTATAACCCTCCTTTTTCTATCCAAAATGGGGGGGGGGGGGTTGTCTATAGTTCTACTTTTAAGTATCTTTCTCTGAGAACACTATAAAAGGCTTTAGAACATTTTTGGATTTGTTGTAATTTTTTGTGTATGTGGAAGTATCCAGCAAGGAGTATTCATAACTAATCTCCATATGCTTTCAATATTAGGACTTCAGGCTTGCATTTGGGAGCCACAAAGGCAATTGGAACACAAGGTGGCATGGAGGAGTGGCCACAGTGGTGGAAAGCCAAGGAGATGAAGTCTGGGGAGTTGTATGGAAGTTGGCCATCTCCAGCTTGGACTCTTTAGACATGTAGGTGAACAAGGTCATTTATTGCAAATTGTGTATATGCTGTACTATTTAATAATGGCATGCTGTAGGTCAGCATTAAAAACTGACTAAAGGGAAATTTTCAACTGCCAACAGGGCTAACCACAGTTCGAAAATTCACCAAAATCGAGCCATGTATGGCCAGATTACGAAAGATTTATCTGTCTCATTTCTATGAGCAGTCTTGGTTTACCATTTGTTTGGTAGGGTTAAGATCGATATATCAGGCCTGGACAAATTTCCAAAACCTGGGAACCAGCTACTAGAAGTTAGGATGCAAATCTTTAATATATCAATATAGTTTCAAAATCTTCATCTTTTTAACATGAAGGTCATTGTTTGGGTACTTCTTGTAATAGAGTAACAACCACCCCTATTATGTTCCTGTGTTGTGACACTTACCTCTGGTAGATACTGCTATTAAACTGTTTCTTGTTTCCTCTAGCCAGGAGGGAGTTGGTGGGGGTGTCTATCAACCAATAGAGATCAATGTCCAGACACCAGACGGAGAACTTGCTTGCCGATGTTATCAGATGAATCAGTGTGTGTATGGACTGACATCTCCTCAGTACAAGCAGGTAATCTATTGGGGCTCAAAATGTGTTGATAGCAACTCATACAAGTCAAAGTTATTTTGCTATGACTGGGATTTTTAAAGATGCAATTTGCACGGGAGCCGCTCTGGAGATGTGTGAACCGACTCCATTGTGAGCCAGTCAGTCACAGTGACATGCGAATTGGATGCGAAGAATCCCACATCCAATTTGCATCAGTGTGAACCCAGCCATACTGTCAAAATATTCATGAGCATAGGGTAGTGTGAAATATGAACTCCATCAGCTGATAAAAGTCTTCTTTTAGTACAGTATAGTAAGGCACTAATGCTCTTTTAGTCTAGTGGGACATAACCAATAAATACTTACTCCTACTGATTACTTGCTCAGGCTCCAGTCCTAAAATATGGGCAGCCCCTCAACATCTACTTGTACAATGCATGACCACTGGTCTTGCTTTGTATGGAATTAAGTTATTTAGTGTGTAACAACCGGGGGAAGTAGGGCAGCTTTGTGGAAGCAGTCGTTCAGCAAGGAGGAAGCCTGCAGCAGTGAGAAGAAAGGTGATTCTTTCTATCACATGCCCCCGTAGTCCAAAATGGCATTAGAGCTTTACTATAAGCTAACAAAATGGGATTTCTGCTAGATGATCGGACTTCAAATTTACAGTACAATCACAAATGGATTATTTACTTTTTAATGCTTTATGTAACGAGCCTTCTTTCGTGGATGGTAGGCGCCGGCTTAAATGGGATAAAGGGGATAATTGGTACTGTTCTACAGGCGCTATAGATGGTAAAATGTTTGTATATGTCTGAGTTCAGGTGTTTCCAGTGAAGGGTACTGTTAATGTTACAATGCCATTTTAGACAATTGACATTTAGACAAGAAAAGAAAAGATGCCTATACTTGCCTATTCTGAAGTCGCTCTGCTCCGGCTACATGATCTCTCTGGCGCCAGCTTCATTGGAGAGATCGCTGACAATAGCTGCAGATCCTGGATGATGATGTCACCCATTGGCTTACTATGGGTCATCAATTATCAGCTGTCCCTCCTCTACACAAAAGCCGCCACTGGAAGCCGGTCATGTGACCAAATCAGAGCGACTTTAGAATAGTTCTGTGCGTCTTCGGGTCCGAATTCAGCCTAAAATCCAGACTGAAATTGGACCTGAAACAATGAACAGGGATGCATCGGACCTCTGCTGTGAGCCACTCCGTGCTTCAGTGTAAACCCAGCCTAAACTCTTTTGGACCGAATGAGCACAAATTCCCATATACGTACTCTAAAGTCTTTGGGAAAGCCTTCCCAGAAGACTGGAGGCTGTTAAAGCACAAGGGGGATGGATGCCGGTTCATGTTACAGCTCACTGGGATTGCAATTTGGATGTTCAACAAACTCTCATATAGGTGTGGTGATCGGGTGTCCACAATACTTTCGGCTTTATTGGGGTTGATTCACTAACGGCAGATGGACTGTTCATTTTGCAAAGGAAGTTGCACTTCACAAAGGAATTGGCTGCAGAGCTTATTGAATGAGGTGGAACTCTGCTGACTTCAAGTTTCCAATCATGTGCAAACAAAAATGCTTTGGGGGAGATTTAGTAAAACTGGAGAGTGCAAATTCTGGTGCAGCTGTGCATGGTAGCCAATCAGCTTCTAACTTCAGCTTGTTCAATTGAGCTTTGACAAAAAAAAAAACTGGAAGCTGATTGTTTTCTAAGCAGAGATGCACTAGATTTTTGCACTTTTCAGTTTTAGTAAATCAACCCCCTTGTGTGTTCGCGGTTTTTAAGAGAAAAAATTTAAAATTCTTGCATGTGAATGGGTATTGTTTGCAAAATTGAACTTTGCCGCATTCACTAAGATTTGGAGATGCACAGTGCAACTTCCCTTGCAGAGTGAACAGCCTATTTGTCTTTAGTAAATCAACCCCAATGTGTATGTTATGTAATGTAAGGGATGATTTAATAAAGACAAATAGGCTAATTACTTTGCAAGGAAATTTTCCCTTGCTTAGTGAATGAGATGAAGCTCTGCTGACTTGCATTGCCCAATCATGTGCAAGCAAAGTGTGTGTGTGTGTGTGTGTTTGTTTGTTTGTTTTTTTTGTTTTTTTTGTTTTATATTTTCCTTGAATGCGACTGGGTATTCTTTGCAAAGTGATTTTTCACCACATTGCAAGGGAAATTTTTCTTAGCTTAGCCAAAGGTAAACCTTTATGGTCTTTAGTAAACCAACCCTGTAGTGTGCTTTAAAAAATATGCATGCAGAAGTCTGAGTGTTGAACACATACATCTTATTTATAGAAATTGGTGTCACATAAAAACTAGTTCAACAACTTATTTTATAACGATTGTATAACATTTTAAGACGACTCAGCCACTTTACCTGTTCAAGGTTTTTTCTTTAAGTTGCTCTTTTTCCTGCTATTACCTTCCCCTCCCTGTACTAATACAGTGACACCTTTAGGCTGGATTCACACCTATGCATTTTTTGTGCTTTTTGCATTTTGCAGAATTGCACTACAGTCCATACACCATGGTTTCCTGTGGAATACGTTCTGTAGTGCAAATCTGCAAAATGCAAAAAGCACTAAAAATGCATAGATGTGAATCCAGCCTTAGGTAGATGATGTTTGCAACAGAGGAATTAAAACAGCATATATGTTCTTTTTTTTTTTTTCTGGCAGGTCTTGTGCATGGGAGCAAAGCAGAATGATTTACCACTTCAATATCAGAAGATGTTAGGAGACTTGGAAACCAATAATTACTCGGGTCCTATTGCCATCATGGACAGATTGAAAGATGCATTACAAAGAGTACAAAATGAGGGATGATTTTTGTATAAATTATAGCATCTTCATTTTAGCTTTAATGGGATGACTTTTCAGTTTGGAGTGTTTCCAATTTTAATGACCATCTTGACAGGTGCTTTTTTTTTTTTTTTTTTTTTTTCGCATATTTAAAAAAAAAAAAAAAATTCTATTTTAACATTTTGCGTGTTTACCTCCATTATTCTGCAATCAGGAAATAAATCAAACCTGTACTGTGGGGAATTTTAATGTGGCTATTGCATACATCCCAACTGTCCCTGGTCCCGTCCCATGAGTTATATTTAATTCTGGGGTCCAGCAGATTAGGGCCATGCTTCTGAGCCAAGCACTGGTATGTACGTTCCAGCACTTTGCTTTGGATCTCAATAGTAGCACTGTGGGGCAGAGTGACCTTCTGCACAACAGAAGCTTTATAGTCCCAGCCATAATGTAACTGAACAGCAGCACAAAGATCCCAGGCTCAGATAAATAGTCCCTATTTAGGTCACAGCTAATCATGCTTGGGAAGAGAACCTATAATTTTTACACTAAAGCCTCGTACACATGATCGGATTTTTCGACGGGAATTGTGTGATGACAGGCTGTTGGCGAAAATCTGACCGTTTGTACGTGCCATTGAACAATTGTCGGATTTTCCGCGGACAAATGTTGGATGGCAGGCTTTAAAATTTTACGCGGACAAATGTCTGTTGTTGGATTTTCTGAGTGTGTGTACACAAGTCCTCTGGACAAAAGTCCAAAGTACAAAAACGCATGCTCGGAAGCAAAGACAAGCTGGAAGCAGTCGGTCTTGTAAACTAGCGTTCATATCCGTGACGTGGCAAATTATGAAATCTCAAAATGCAGCGTACACTTGCTTCTTCTTTATCTAATGGGATAATAATGAAGCTGCTTTGCTGGTGGTACTGATGGAGTTACTGATGTCATCCTATGACCACGCCCCCTTAAGACCTCACAGTCCCAGCATGCCCCGGGACTGTGATGTCATAGGGGGCGGAGTCACCGCCTATATAAGTCCGTTGCAGAGCGCACAGAGAGCATTCCGGCTGGAGAGAGCGTCGTGTCAACATCTCTGGAAGAGGGAAGAAGACGATCCAGAAGTCCGGGCCACCGCTGGCAAAATAGCGCCAGAAGATAGCGGTGGAGCCGGCAGAAGATGCGGACACTGGGAGAAGACGCCGGAGAGACCCCCGAAGTCGGAAGAGGACCTCCGAAGTCGGAAGAAGACCCCCGAAGTCGGAAGAAGACCCCCGAAGTCGGAAGAGGACCCCCGAAGTCGCAAGAAGACCCCGGAGCTGCCTAATAAATTACTTTAAAAATCTGTGTACTGTGTTTTTTATTGACACTTTTCACATACTCATACTCATTCACATAGGGTGGGGGCCGGGATCTTGGGGCCCCCTTATTAAAGGGGGCTCCCGGATTCCGATAAGCGCCCCGCCCGCAGACCCCGACAACCAACATCCAGGGTTGTCGGGAAGAGGCCCTTGTCCTCATCAACATGGGGACAAGGTGCTTTGGGGTGGGGGCCCGCAGGGCGCCCCCCTCCCCCACAGCACCCACCCCCCATGTTGAGGGCATATGGCCTGGTACGGCTCAGGAGGGGGGGGCGCTCGCACGTCCCGACCACCTTTCCTGACCGGCCGGGCTGCGTGCTCGGATAAGGGTCTGGTATGGATCTGGGGGGGACCCCCATGCCGTTTTTTCGGTGTAGGGGTTCCTCTTAATATCCATACCAGACCTAAGGGCCTGGTATGCCCCTGGAGGGGAACCCATGCCGTTTTTTTATTTAAAATTTGGCATGGAGTTCCCCCTCAAGATTCATACCAAACACAGTGCCTGGCATTGGCGGGGATCCAAGTTGGATCCCCGCACCAGTGTCAACCCGGCTCGCAAGGTGTCAATCTCGCCAATAAAAGATTGACACAATATCAGACAACAATACAGAAGTTGACCAAAGGGTGGTGGTAAAGAGCTGAAAAACCACTTGATATGGTGAAAGTTGGCTGGAAAAGTCCTGTCGTCTGTATGCAAGACAAACTTTTGGGCAATGCCCTTTGTACAAAAATCCAAGGGAAAGTTTGTACAAAGTCCTATCGTGTGTATGGGGCTTTATTGAGGCCAAATAATCAGCATCAAGCTTAGCAGTCTTCCTATTTCAGTCTCGCTCTAAAGAGAAAAACTACCAACACTCAGCACTACACTTGTAACTTGTTGCAATCAAGGGATGATCTTAAACAATCGGATTGAATAGTGTATGGGGGACTATACTGACATCAAATGAGAGTAGGTACACATCAAATAATGCTGATAAGCAATGATATAAAATAAAAAAGATATATGCATGTACAGTGGGGATGGAAAGTATTCAGACCCCCTTAAATTTTTCACTCTGTTATATTGCAGCCGTTTGCTAAATTAATTTAACCACTTGACAACTGGGCACTTAAACCCCCCTCCTGCCCAGACCAATTTTCAGCTTTCAGCGCTTTGAATGACAATTACTCAGTCATGTAATACTGTACCCAAATGAATTTTTTGTCCTTTTTTTCATACAAATATAGATTTCTTTTGGTGGTATTTGATCACCTCTGGGTTTTTTATTTTTTGCGCTATAAATGAAAAAAGATCGAAAATTTAGAAAAAAAAGCATTTTTCTTAGTTTCTGTGATAAAATTTTGCAAATTATTAATTTTTATTCATAAATTTTGGCCACAATTTATACTGCTACATATCTTTGGTAACAATAACCCAAATTAGTGGATATTATTTGGTCTTTGTGAAAGTTAGAGAGTCTACAAGCTGTGGTGCAAATCATAAAAAATTGATCACACTTGATGTACTGACGGCCTATCTCATTTCTTGCGACCCGAACAAGCCAGGAAAGTACAAATACCCCCCAAATGACCCCTAGACATTCCAAGGTATTTAGTAAGATGCATGGTGAGGTTTTTGATGTTGTCATTTTTTCCCACAATTCCGGTTCGCTCTCCCTCCTCACACGCAGTCTCTGTGTGAGGAGGGAGAGCCGGCGATGAGAGATGATCTCTCATTGGCACCGCCGATTGCGCTGAAAACGGCCACTATGATTGGGTGTTTTCAGCGATCTGTGACTGGCTGTGTCCAAGGGACACGGCCAGCACAGAACTTCCGGCGCGCATCGCGGAAGTAAACAGGAGGACGGCCTCCCGGCAATTAGCGTCTGCGCTGCAGCCGTCTTTCGGCTATAGCACGGGCGCGAAGAGGTTAAGTTCATTTTTTTTCCTCATAAATGTACACACAGCACCCCATATTGACAGAAAAGCACAGAATTGTTGACATTTTTGAAGATTTATTAAAAAAGAAAAACTGAAATGAGCACTCTGGAGAAGGTTTTCGTCCAGGATATCCCTGTACTTGGTCGCATTCATCTTTCCCTCGATTGCAACCAGTCATTCTGTCCCCGCAGCTGAACAACACACCCACAGCATGATGCTGCACTCACCATGCTTCACTGTTGGGACTGTATTGGACAGGTGATGAGCAGTGCCTGATTTTCTCCACACATACCGCTTAGAATTAAGACCAAAAAGTTCTATCTTGGTCTCATCAGACCAAAGAATCTTATTTCTCACCATCTTGGAGTCCTTCAGGTGTTTTTTAGAAAACTCCATGCTTGTCTTGCACTGAGGAGAGGCTTCCGTCGGGCCACTCTGCCATACAGCCCCGACTGGTGGAGGGCTGAAGTGATGGTTGACTTTCTACAAATTTCTCCCATCTCCTGACTGCATCTCTGGAGCTTAGCCACAGTGATCTTTGGGTTCTTCTTTACCTCTCTCACCAATGCTCTTCTCCCCCGATAGCTCAGTTTAGCCGGACAGCCAGCTCTAGGAAGGGTTCTGGTCGTCCCAAACACCTTCCATTGGATCTTCCATTCCATCTTCCATAAGGATTATGAAGGCCACTGTGCTCTTAGGAACCTGAAGTGCAGCAGAATTTTTTTTGTAACCTTGGCCAGATCTGTGCCTTGCCATAATTCTGTCTCTGAGCTCTTTAGGCAGTTCCTTTGACCTCATGATTCTCATTTGCTCCGACATGCACTGTGAGCTGATCTAGGATGATCAGAAGAAATGGACAGAACCTGAGTTAAATATATTATGAGTACCACAGCAAAGGGTCTGAATACTTAGGACCATGTGATATTTCAGTTTTTCTTTTTTAATAAATCTGCAAAAATGTCAACAATTCTGTGTTTTTCTGTCAATATGGGGAGCTGTGTGTACATTAATGAGAAAAAAATTAACTTAAATTATTTTAGCAAATGGCTATAATATAACAAAGAGTGAAAAAATTTAAGGGGGTCTGAATACTTTCCATCCCCACCGTATATATAGACCTATATACCCCGGAGGTCTGGGCTATCATCAGTGGATAGTCTCTTGCTGACACAGCTAGCTAGAGTTAGGCTGCTTCTGTGAATGGGCTGTGAACCCGAAAGCTGCAGCAGAAGAAAAGGAGGGGGAGAAAGGAGCACCAAGCCGCCAATAGTGTAGCAGGATTTATTCAACTGTGTATGTTGAAAAACAATAAAATTGCATTCACAAAAGCCTCTTAAAACGGGCATATAAGAAGCTCCATGTGGAGCCACCAGTGCAGAGTCCAGTCCCGACAGAGACTGCAGAGGAAGCCAGGGATTCAGGCAAACTGCCAGAGAACCACCAAGGGAGACTCAAAAAAAGAGCTGTTGGATACCACAGACTCTGTAGCCAATCTGGAACATGTTTCGGAGGCCAAACTGCACCTCCTTGTCAGCCTCTGATGACGAAACGCTTCCACTGTGCTCCAGTCATCTTAGCAGTCTCTGTTGGGGCTGGACGCTACACTGGCAGCTTCACAAGGAACTTGTTATATGCCTGTTTTAAGAGACTTTTGTGAGTGCAATTTTATTATATTTTAACATACACAGTTAAAAAAATCCTGCTACACCATTGGTGGCTTGGCCCCCTTTTCTCCCCTTTCACGTTAAAGAAAAAAGCGCACAACACAAATGTTGCACTTAATAGAAACTTTAAATAAAATAGGAGCATTTCAGATTCAGTAAGATGTAGACATGTTATACATCAATGCTGACTAAAGAGGAATACTTGACCCTCAGGATCTGGGGGTTGCACAAACACATTACCTGACATAGAATTTTGTCATCACCTAAGCCCTAAATTATGTTTTCACCTTATACATTAAGATCTGTGAAGCAGGGTGACAGGATAATGTAACTCCGGTGTGGGTGAGTGGGATGTTCATTGTCACTTGCCACTCAATTAGTGAAGAAGACCCTGGATTCAGAAAAAGAAAGGTGAAGGTGGTGGCGGTGAGGAATGAACCTGTTAGCAGTGGAGGAGGGCACACTAAGACTGCCATAATGTGCACTATTACCCAAGACTCACAGATTAGAACAGGGGTCCTTGATCTTAAGGGTCACTTCACTGTCCTTCATATTTTAGGGGGGCCAGACTGTGCCAGCGGGAATAGAAAATGCCCTTATCATTAGTGGGAGTAAACAGTGTCCCAGGCTAATTGGTCAGTGGAATTAAAATAATGTATTTAGCATCTGTGGTTAGTGGTAAGAGGGTTATTGCCCCATCAGTGGGGTCAATAGGGGAAATGCAGTTGTGCCCACTGAGCTCTGGCGCTCCCTGTTACCTTGCCAGGGCTCCTGAGCCAGAGCTGTAAGAGAAGCCTACCACTGCACATCAGGCTCCACCATCAGGTACGTAACAAGTGCCTTATAGGTGGGGTCAGTGGAAGGAAAAGTGCCCCGTCATTGGCGTCAGTAGAAATAATAGTGTTCTATTGTTGCAGTCAGTGGAAGAAATGTTGCCTCATCATTAGTGTCTTTGAGAGGAATAGTGCCTTATCGTTGAGGTCAGTGGAAGGAATGGTGCCCCATTATTAGTGTCAGTGGAAAGAATAGTGCCCTATCATTGGGTCAGTGGAAGGAGTAGTTCCTCACCATTGGAGTCGGTGGAAGCAATGGTTCTACCTTGTTGAAGCCTACTGTTGGGGTCAGTGGGAGGAATAGTGCCCCTTAATTGGTGATAGTGTTAGGAATTGTGCCTCGTTGTTAGGATCAGTGAAAGGAATAGTGCCTCATTGTTGGCATCAGTGGGAAGAATAGTGCCTCATTGTTGGAGTGAGTGGAAGGAATTGTTCCTCATTGTTGGGATCTGTGGGCGGAATAGAGTCCTACCAGTGGGAGAATTAGTGCCCCATCATTGGGGACAGTGGAAGGAATGGCACCCCATCATTGGTATCATTGGAAGGAATAATGCCTCACCATGCATGTCAGTGAAAAGAATAGTACCAAATAGTTCAGGTTAGTGGGATGAATAGTGCCTCACTGGTGAAGTCACTGGGAGGAAAAGTGCCCTATTATTGGGGTCTATGGGAAGAATGATGCCTCATTGTTGGTGTCACTGAGAGGAACAGAACTCCATTGTTTAGGTTAATAGGAGGAATAGTGCCGCATTGCTGAGGTCACTGGGAGGAATAGCGCACCATCGTTGAGGTCAGTGGGTAGAATTGTACCTCACCATTGGTGTCATTGGGAGGAACAGTACCCCATTGTTGGGGTTAATAGGAGGCATAGTGCCTCATTTTTGGGGTCAGGGGAGGAATAAAGCCCTACCATTGGTGGCAGTGGAAGAAATAGTACCCTATCGTTTGTGTCAGTGAAAGAAATAGTGCCTCACCATTTGGATCAGTAGATAGAATTGTTCCTCCTTGTTGATATCAGTGGGAGGAATAGAGCACCGCTATTGGTGTCAGTGGAATAGTGCCTCACTGTTTGTGTCAGTGAAAGGAATAGTAATCTGTTGTTTGGGCCAGTGATAGGAAGAGTACCCCGTGTTTACGTTAGTGGGAGGAATAGGGCCTCATCTTTGATGTTATTGGGAGGAAGAGTGTCCCAGCATTGGGGTCAGTGGGAAGAATGCTGCCCCATTGTTGGTGTCATTGAGAAGAACAGTTCCCCATCATTGGGATGGGAGGAATAGTGCTGCATTGTATGGATCAGTGGGAAAAACAGTGTCCTATTCTTGTGGTCAGTGAAAGGAGTAGTGCCCTATAGTTGGTGTCAGTGAGAGGAAGAGGGCCGCCATCATGGGGGTACAGCCGATACAAGGGGCCAGAGTGTCTGGAGGGGCCCGACCAGGCTAGGAGAAGGCAGTAACGGGTAATGGGGAGCTGTGTTGTGCAGTGCAGAAACGATCTCTGCAGCGTCTGCTCTCTGTTGTATTGAGCTCACATATCGAGCTCTTTATTGCCACCTCTGGCTACTATGTGCATGTGCACCCCTCGTGTGTTGCATGTACTACTGTTTGTGCACAGGGAGGGGCCAGAGCTTTGTGTGTTTACAGATGTGTATATGCGGGGAGCTGACATGTATACAGGTGTGCGGGGGGGGGGGCCTGACATGTATACAGGTATGAGGGGGGCCTGACATATATACAGGTGTGGGGGGGGGCTGACATGTATACAGGTGTGAGGGGGGCCTGATATGTGTACAGGTGTGAGGGGGGCTGACATGTATACAGGTGTGAGGGGGGCTGACATGTATACAGGTGGTAGGGGGGGCCTGACATGTATACAGGTGTGAGGGGGGGCCAGACATGTATACAGGTGGGGGGGGCCTGACATGTATACAGGTGTGAGGGGGGCTGACATGTATACAGGTGGTAGGGGGCCTGACATGTATACAGGTGTGAGGGGGGGCCAGACATGTATACAGGTGTGAGGGGGGCCTGACATGTATACAGGTGTGGGGGGGGCCATACATGTATACAGGTGTGAGGGGGGCCTGACATGTATACAGGTGGTAGGGGGGCTGACATGTATACAGGTGTGAAGGTGGGGCCTGACATGTATACAGGTGTGAGGGGGGATGACATGTATACGTGTGTGAGGGGGGCTGACATGTATACAGGTGGTAGGGGGGGGCCTGACATGTATACAAGTGTGAGGGGGGCTGACACATTTACAGGTGTGAGGGGGGCTGACATGTTTACAGGTGTGAGGGGGGCCGACATGTATACAGGTGGTAGGGGGATGCCTGACATGTATACAGGTGGTAGGGGGGGGCCTGACATGTATACAGGTGTGAGGGGGGCTGATATGTATACAGGTGTGGGGGGGGGCTGACATGTATACAGGTGGTAGGGGGGGGCCTGACATGTATACAGGTGTGAGGGGGGCTGATATGTATACAGGTGTGGGGGGGGCCTGACATGTATACAGGTGTGAGGGGGGCTGATATGTATACAGGTGTGGGGGGGGCTGACATGTATACAGGTGTGAGGGGGGCCTGACATATATACGGGTGTGAGGGGGGCTGAGTGCATACAGGTGTGAGGAGGGGGGCTGACATATTTACAGGTGTGAGGAGGGGGGCTGACATATTTACAGGTGTGAGGAGGGGGGCTGAGTGCCTACACGTGTGAGGAGAGCGGCTGAGTGCCTACAGGTGTGAGGAGGGAGGCTGAGTGCGTACGGGTGTGAGTAGGGGGGCTGAGTGCGTACAGGTGTGAGTAGGGGGGCTGAGTGCGTACAGGTGTGAGGAGGGGGGCTGAGTGCCTACAGGTGTGAGGAGGGGGGCTGAGTGCGTACAGGTGTGAGGAGGGGGGCTGAGTGCATACAGGTTTGAGGAGGGGGGCTGAGTGCGTACGGGTGTGAGGAAGGGGGCTGAGTGCCTACAGGTGTGAGTAGGGGGGCTGAGTGCCTACAGGTGTGAGGAGGGGGGCTAAGTGCATACAGGTGTGAGGAGGGGGGCTGAGTGCCTACAGGTGTGAGGAGGGTGGCTGAGTGCGTACAGGTGGGATGGCCCATGGGCAGGCCCTGGGGAATGTTGGTGGTCAGGCTCGGGGGGGGGCCCAGGCCTAAAGCTGTGTAAGGGGCCCAAAAATTTCTGATGGCTGCCCTGGAGAGGAGTAGTGCCCTATAGTTGGTGTCAGTGAGAGGAATAGCGCTCTATAGTTGGTGTCGGGGAGAGGAATAGTGCCCTATAATTGGTGTCGGGGAGAGGAATAGCGCCCTATAGGTGCGGTCAGTGAGAGGAATAGTGTCCTATAGTTGGTGTCAGTGAGAGGAATAGCGCCCTATAGTTGCGGTTGGTGAGAGGAATAGTGTCCTATAGTTGGTGTCGGTGAGAGGAATAGCGCCCTATAGTTGGTGTCGGTGAGAGGAATAGTGCCCTATAGTTGGTGTCGGTGAGAGGAATAGTGCCCAATAGTTGGTGTCGGTGAGAGGAATAGTGACCTATAGTTGGTGTCGGTGAGAGGAATAGTGCTCTATAGTTGGTGTCAGTGAGAGGAATAGTGCCCTATAGTTGGTGTCGGGGAGAGGAATAGTGCCCTATAGTTGGTGTCGGTGAGAAGAATGGTGCCCAATAGTTGGTGTCGGTGAGAGGAATAGCGCCCAATAGTTGGTGTCGGTGAGAGGAATAGTGCCCTATAGTTGGTGTCGGTGAGAGGAATAGTGCCCTATAGGTGCGGTCGTTGAGAGGAATAGTGCCCTATAGTTGGTGTCGGTGAGAGGAATAGTGCCCAATAGTTGGTGTCGGTGAGAGGAATGGTGCCCTATAGTTGGTGTCGGTGAGAGGAATAGTGCCCTATAGGTGCGGTCGTTGAGAGGAATAGTGCCCTATAGTTGGTGTCGGTGAGAGGAATAGCGCCCAATAGTTGGTGTCGGTGAGAGGAATAGTGCCCTATAGTTGGTGTCGGTGAGCGGAATAGCGCCCAATAGTTGGTGTCGGTGAGAGGAATAGCGCCCTATAGTTGGTGTCGGTGAGAGGAATAGCGCCCTATAGTTGGTGTCGGTGAGAGGAATAGCGCCCTATAGTTGGTGTCGGTGAGAGGAATAGCGCCCTATAGGTGCGGTCGTTGAGAGGAATAGTGCCCTATAGTTGGTGTCGGTGAGAGGAATAGCGCCCAATAGTTGGTGTCGGTGAGAGGAATAGTGCCCTATAGTTGGTGTCGGTGAGAGGAATAGTGCCCTATAGGTGCGGTCGTTGAGAGGAATAGTGCCCTATAGTTGGTGTCGGTGAGAGGAATAGCGCCCAATAGTTGGTGTCGGTGAGAGGAATAGTGCCCTATAGTTGGTGTCTGTGAGAGGAATAGCGCCCAATAGTTGGTGTCGGTGAGAGGAATAGCGCCCTATAGTTGGTGTCGGTGAGAGGAATAGCGCCCTATAGTTGGTGTCGGTGAGAGGAATAGCGCCCTATAGTTGGTGTCGGTGAGAGGAATAGCGCCCTATAGTTGGTGTCGGTGAGAGGAATAGCGCCCTATAGTTGGTGTCGGTGAGAGGAATAGCGTCCTATAGTTGGTGTCGGTGAAAGGAATAGCGCCCTATAGTTGGTGTCGGTGAGAGGAATAGCGCCCTATAGTTGGTGTCGGTGAGAGGAATGGTGCCCTATAGTTGGTGTCGGGGAGAGGAATAGCGCCCTATAGTTGGTGTCGATGAGAGGAATAGCGCCCTATAGTTGGTGTCGGTGAGAGCAATAGCGCCCAATAGTTGGTGTCGGTGATCGGAATAGCGCCCAATAGTTGGTGTCAGTGAGAGGAATAGCGCCCAATAGTTGGTGTCGGTGAGAGGAATGGTGCCCTATAGTTGGTGTCGGTGAGAGGAATAGCGCCCAATAGTTGGTGTCGGTGAGGGGAATAGCGCCCTATAGTTGGTGTCGGTGAGAGGAATAGCGCCCTATAGTTGGTGTCGGTGAGAGGAATAGCGCCCTATAGTTGGTGTCGGTGAGAGGAATAGTGCCCTATAGTTGGTGTCGGTGAGAGGAATGGTGAGAGGAATAGCGCCCTATAACTAAACGGTTATTCCTAGATGCAAACCTCCCTCTACTAGGTCAACCCCCACTGCGCCTAGGATGTTTCACCCAGATGGTGTTACACATCCGGTGAAATAACACCTACCTATAGCTGCCACTTAATATGTAAGACAAATATGCAATGGAATTTAAATTTGTGCTGAGTGATACCCAATCACCCCCCGTGACAAAATTAAATTGTGGCGCTCTCTCTAAACAATTTATCTCCTTCAGTGAGAGATACAAAATCTAATTACTAAATCTAACCCACACCCTAGTGATGGTGTGTATCTAAATACTAAACGACTGTACAACAGGTATTTAAAAAATGCCTGCTGGTACCCTCACAATGTGTTCATTGTAAGAGGTAAGTGAAAACAACAATAGTGACACCAAAAATAACTAATACATAACGTGACTTAGTGTTAATATTAATCAGATATTGCTATACAAGTTCCCATATAGTAGATAAGTGTACAATCTATATATATAAGTGCATAAACACAATGCAAACAATAGTGTCCGTGATAGTAATCAAAAACAACATATGATGTGCAACGGCAAGTCCTTCTGCTGTAAGCATGTGAATACTTCTGCCCGAAATCTTCCACCACACCTTTGTGCTCAGTGACCACTCTCCCTATGGACAGTCACTCACCAGCTCCTCATGCCTCCACTTTCGTAAGAGGCTAAAAAGGCATAGATGACTGCTGCTACTGGCAAGGGTTAAGCCATGTCCATCCAGGAGGTGCGTTCCATATAGAAAAAAAGACTTCTAATAGTGTAATACCGTAAACACTTTAATAATTCACACTGCAAATTACACTACAAAGGTTCCACTCACATTGTGTAAAAAACAAACAGCACAGCAAACTCCACAGCAATCTGCCCGATTGAATATAAAACCACAGCTGAGATAAACCTCCTGGGGGGTATGCGGTCACAGCGGACCCTCTATTCGCCAGCGCTCAAAGTGTCTCTCACCCTCTCGTCGCTTGCTTCATAGATGGGTATAGCTGTCCTCCCCACTGGGCAAACTAAACAGCCAGCTTCTTCCTGTCACTAGTACGTGGTGTTCCTCTTCTTACGGCCACGCCCCCGACATGTTTCGATACGCCTGTACCTTAATCATGGGATAGGCCGTTTTGGACATCCATCACCCCTTATATTCCCTCCCATTGTCAGTATGACTGAGGACGCACCAGTGCGCATGCGCGCCTCCATATTCGACGGCCAATCGAATGTTCCCCGTCGGAGATAAGGGCACCCTAGTGCGCGTGCGCCTCTCTCTCCCCAGCGTCTGCGCTCTACGAGTGTCCCCGTGACCGCAAAACCCCGCTGATTTGTATGACACAGCTCGTGTTAGAGCTGCATATTCTAGCGCTGTAACTTTAGTTCCTCCCAGCCAGCATAGATGGTGGGTTCCCAGATAGCGCTATTATACCCTGACATGTTAAACGAAACACTTCCTATACTTTTTACATATTACAGCGATTCACCTATACAAAAGCATGTACCCACATTATCTTCTCTATGCTCTTATACACTCTCATGATACAATATATTAAAGGCATGGTTACAAACTCTTCCAACTATTGCTGTGGTGAGAAAATAATAAATGAACTCTATTTATGTATACATATAAAACCAAAAAAATTAAAACATTAAATAAAATAAAATAAAATAAGCAAGAATGGCTGAAATACATTATTTCAAACCCCAACCTTCACTGTTAAGTAAAGGATGGGGAATAGATTCTATCCAAATCTATAGACTACATAAAATTACACTGCAAATTGATCTGCTCACAAATTCGATAGACAAATAATGCTCATATTCATGATGAAATCTACACGAAATTAAATTATTTTTAAAAAAATTAAATTTACCCAAAATTATTCACTCGTAGCAGCATGAGTGAAATATGGAATATTGGACCATATAGTCTACCTCCAGGGACTATCTAAAAATCATTTAAAAAACAGTTTAGATCTAGTTCGATATTTAAGCCTCTCGGGGTTAAACTCTTAAAAAGAAATATCCATTCCGTCTCTCTCCGTGATAGGTCCCTTACTCTGTTGGAACCCCTCCAGGACGGATGGACCACATCGATACCGCAGAATTGTAACAGCGAAGGGTCTTGTTGATGTTTGATCTTAAAGTGCATGGATACACTGTGGTACTTGTATCCATTTTTTATGTTGGTGAGGTGTTCACTAATATGGGTCTTTAGCTGTCTTTTCGTCCTCCCAACGTAATACAAGCCACAGGGACACCACATGAGGTAAACCACATGCGTGGTAGTGCATGTACTAAACTCTTTAATTTCAAATCTTTCCCCTTCTCTGTTGGTCACATTAGTGATACCTCTGTTACTAACTCTCACTGTTTTGCAGCAAATGCACTTCCTGCAACAGAAAAAACCTTTAAAATTAAAGGATAAAGTTCTCGGTTTTGGTGCGTCCAGAATCTTCCTCACTATTTGATCTCCTATGTTCGGAGCCTTTCTATAAATAAACTTCGGATTTGTTGGTAATATTCCTCCCAAATGTTTATCTTTACAAAGAATATACCAGTATTTTTTATAGATGTTCTCAATCTCCCTATACTGGTAGTGGAAACCTGAGATGAAACTTAATTGGTGTTGAGGTTCACCTATGGGTGCTTCTTTTTCTTTCAGGCACTGTTCCCTAGGGATATTGGCCACTTCTTGCACAATCTTAGTGAGCTCTCCATTTTTATACCCCTTCTGAATAAATTTCTCTTTTAGGAAATCTGATTGGGACAAATAATCTTCCATAAGAGTACAGTTCCGACGGATCCGCAATAGCTGACCCTTCGGAATGTTTTTAATCCATGAAGGATGATGGCCGCTGGTTACAGACAGGTAGCTATTGCGGTCCGTCGGTTTAAAGTACACCTTAGTTTTTAGTGAGTTATTGAATTTCTCAATGGTAACATCCAAGAAATTTATTGATTTATCACTAATCAGGTATTCCAACTTGATATTATTCGTATTTGTATTCAAATGTTCCAGGAAGAGTACCAAGGCTTCCCTAGATCCCTCCCATATCAACAAGATGTCGTCAATGAACCTTCGGTAGAAGATCAATTGAGGTCTATGGGTATTGAATACCTGTCTATCCTCCCATTCAGACATGAACAGGTTGGCGAGGCTGGGGGCATACTTAGCCCCCATTGCCACGCCAACCTGTTGGGAATAGAATTGTCCATCAAACCAAAAGTAACTGTGGGACATGCAGAAATCTAGTGCATGTCCCACAAATTTCTTCTGTATATAGGGGATGTCGTCTCTTTTGCTTAGTGCCCAATTCAGGGCTAATGACGCATCTTCATGTTGTATACTTGTGTACAACGAAGCTACGTCTGCTGTTACCAAATAAGACGTTGTTGTAGGGTTAAATTTCACTAGTTCTAGCTGGCGTAGCAAATCTGAGGTGTCTTTCAGGAAAGCTCTAGTCGCCTTTACGCTGGGTTGGAGAAATCTGTCTAGATATTCGCCAAGCCTGGCAGTTACAGATCCAATCCCATTAACTATAGGACGTGGGGGAGGTTTCTCTGTGTTCTTGTGCACTTTAGGTAGTGTGTAAATTACTGGTATACGATTGGCACTGGGTACGAGATATCTTTTTTCCTTCGAGTTTAGGGCTTTCACCCCAAAACCCCAATCCACCAGTGCAGCCAATTGGGTACTATACGAGTCTGTGGGATCAGATTTTAGCTTTTTATAAGTATTCTGATCACTTAATAACTCAACCAGTTGTTTATGGTAGAATTCCTTCTCCATAACCACCACCCCTCCACCTTTATCCGCCGGGCGAATAATAATGTTTCTCCTCTTTTCCAAGGATTCTATCCCCTCCTTAAAATACTGGGGGTTCACTCCTTTCCTCACTGGAAGGTCCTCAATATCTTTCAATACCAAGTTCTTGAATACCTCCACATAATGATTGTTTGGAATTTGGGGATTGAAGATTGATCTATTTTTCAAGCCACTGTCTATTTTGTCCGATGTCACCACAGCTCTCATGCCTGCTTCCACCGGATGGCTCAAAAAATGCTTTTTTATGTTCATTGAACGAATGAACTTATGTGTATCAATATACACCTGAAATTTATTCATTCTTTTTTTCGGAGCACATTTAAGGCCCAAATTCAAAATGTTGATTTCCTTATGATCCAACTCAATTCCACTCAAATTGTAAATTCCTGTGTTTACATGTCCCTCGGTCGTTTTTTTGGATTGCTTGGATCTCCCTCCCCTACATCCTCTCCTTCTTTTGGTGGGGGCTTTGTATTTATACCTTGTGCGTTTGGGGGTCCAGGTCTTCCTCCACCTCTCTGTTGTTGTATCCGGGGGTGTCCTCTCGGGGTGCCCCGCCTCCCCCCCTCCCCCGTGGTCCTAAAAAAGACTGATTCTGTGACTGTTGATATTCATGTGGAGGGGGGTATCCTCGTGGACCTTCACCCCTGTATGGTGATTGAAAATCATATCCTCCCCTTCTCTAATCAAATGAAAGACTTCAATACCAATATGAAAAAGAAGTTAGAAAAAGTGGATCGCGAAACACAAAAAAAGAAAGTGAAGAAATTCACGAGGGATTCTAATGATTTTAGAACCAATAAAATATATACATGGCAGAATATAAAAGGTGAGGACCAGGAGGCAACTGTTGGAGACTCGAGTCATGGAGTGGAATCTGCTAAGAAACCTATATCTAAAACAATCCAGAAAAATCACGGGCCTAAAAATACAGGAAAGAAAAATGAACAGGGGTCTACAAATCCCTCCCATAAGGGGGGAAACCCAGTAAGGAACTACAATAATGAATATGCTTACTCCCCCAGACCTCCCAGACAGGGAAGAGTGGATTATGATTATCATTCACCCAGACGGTATAGAGATAACACCCCTCAGAGAAGGGGAGGATATGATTTTCAATCACCATACAGGGGTGAAGGTCCACGAGGATACCCCCCTCCACATGAATATCAACAGTGGAGACAGTATCCCCCATTGAATCAATTTTCAGAGGGAAATGGGGTTCCAGTATATAATAGATACACGAGCCTGGAAGAAGGGGGCTATTATGATCAGCAGTCACAGAATCGGTCTTTTTTAGGACCACGGGGGAGGGGGGGGAGGCGGGGCACCCCGAGAGGACACCCCCGGATACAACAACAGAGAGGTGGAGGAAGACCTGGACCCCCAAACGCACAAGGTTTAAATACAAAGCCCCCACCAAAAGAAGGAGAGGATGTAGGGGAGGGAGATCCAAGCAATCCAAAAAAACGACCGAGGGACATGTAAACACAGGAATTTACAATTTGAGTGGAATTGAGTTGGATCATAAGGAAATCAACATTTTGAATTTGGGCCTTAAATGTGCTCCGAAAAAAAGAATGAATAAATTTCAGGTGTATATTGATACACATAAGTTCATTCGTTCAATGAACATAAAAAAGCATTTTTTGAGCCATCCGGTGGAAGCAGGCATGAGAGCTGTGGTGACATCGGACAAAATAGACAGTGGCTTGAAAAATAGATCAATCTTCAATCCCCAAATTCCAAACAATCATTATGTGGAGGTATTCAAGAACTTGGTATTGAAAGATATTGAGGACCTTCCAGTGAGGAAAGGAGTGAACCCCCAGTATTTTAAGGAGGGGATAGAATCCTTGGAAAAGAGGAGAAACATTATTATTCGCCCGGCGGATAAAGGTGGAGGGGTGGTGGTTATGGAGAAGGAATTCTACCATAAACAACTGGTTGAGTTATTAAGTGATCAGAATACTTATAAAAAGCTAAAATCTGATCCCACAGACTCGTATAGTACCCAATTGGCTGCACTGGTGGATTGGGGTTTTGGGGTGAAAGCCCTAAACTCGAAGGAAAAAAGATATCTCGTACCCAGTGCCAATCGTATACCAGTAATTTACACACTACCTAAAGTGCACAAGAACACCGAGAAACCTCCCCCACGTCCTATAGTTAATGGGATTGGATCTGTAACTGCCAGGCTTGGCGAATATCTAGACAGATTTCTCCAACCCAGCGTAAAGGCGACTAGAGCTTTCCTGAAAGACACCTCAGATTTGCTACGCCAGCTAGAACTAGTGAAATTTAACCCTACAACAACGTCTTATTTGGTAACAGCAGACGTAGCTTCGTTGTACACAAGTATACAACATGAAGATGCGTCATTAGCCCTGAATTGGGCACTAAGCAAAAGAGACGACATCCCCTATATACAGAAGAAATTTGTGGGACATGCACTAGATTTCTGCATGTCCCACAGTTACTTTTGGTTTGATGGACAATTCTATTCCCAACAGGTTGGCGTGGCAATGGGGGCTAAGTATGCCCCCAGCCTCGCCAACCTGTTCATGTCTGAATGGGAGGATAGACAGGTATTCAATACCCATAGACCTCAATTGATCTTCTACCGAAGGTTCATTGACGACATCTTGTTGATATGGGAGGGATCTAGGGAAGCCTTGGTACTCTTCCTGGAACATTTGAATACAAATACGAATAATATCAAGTTGGAATACCTGATTAGTGATAAATCAATAAATTTCTTGGATGTTACCATTGAGAAATTCAATAACTCACTAAAAACTAAGGTGTACTTTAAACCGACGGACCGCAATAGCTACCTGTCTGTAGCCAGCGGCCATCATCCTTCATGGATTAAAAACATTCCGAAGGGTCAGCTATTGCGGATCCGTCGGAACTGTACTCTTATGGAAGATTATTTGTCCCAATCAGATTTCCTAAAAGAGAAATTTATTCAGAAGGGGTATAAAAATGGAGAGCTCACTAAGATTGTGCAAGAAGTGGCCAATATCCCTAGGGAACAGTGCCTGAAAGAAAAAGAAGCACCCATAGGTGAACCTCAACACCAATTAAGTTTCATCTCAGGTTTCCACTACCAGTATAGGGAGATTGAGAACATCTATAAAAAATACTGGTATATTCTTTGTAAAGATAAACATTTGGGAGGAATATTACCAACAAATCCGAAGTTTATTTATAGAAAGGCTCCGAACATAGGAGATCAAATAGTGAGGAAGATTCTGGACGCACCAAAACCGAGAACTTTATCCTTTAATTTTAAAGGTTTTTTCTGTTGCAGGAAGTGCATTTGCTGCAAAACAGTGAGAGTTAGTAACAGAGGTATCACTAATGTGACCAACAGAGAAGGGGAAAGATTTGAAATTAAAGAGTTTAGTACATGCACTACCACGCATGTGGTTTACCTCATGTGGTGTCCCTGTGGCTTGTATTACGTTGGGAGGACGAAAAGACAGCTAAAGACCCGTATTAGTGAACACCTCACCAACATAAAAAATGGATACAAGTACCACAGTGTATCCATGCACTTTAAGATCAAACATCAACAAGACCCTTCGCTGTTACAATTCTGCGGTATCGATGTGGTCCATCCGTCCTGGAGGGGTTCCAACAGAGTAAGGGACCTATCACGGAGAGAGACGGAATGGATATTTCCTTTTAAGAGTTTAACCCCGAGAGGCTTAAATATCGAACTAGATCTAAACTGTTTTTTAAATGATTTTTAGATAGTCCCTGGAGGTAGACTATATGGTCCAATATTCCATATTTCACTCATGCTGCTACGAGTGAATAATTTTGGGTAAATTTAATTTTTTAAAAAATAATTTAATTTCGTGTAGATTTCATCATGAATATGAGCATTATTTGTCTATCGAATTTGTGAGCAGATCAATTTGCAGTGTAATTTTATGTAGTCTATAGATTTGGATAGAATCTATTCCCCATCCTTTACTTAACAGTGAAGGTTGGGGTTTGAAATAATGTATTTCAGCCATTCTTGCTTATTTTATTTTATTTTATTTTATTTAATGTTTTAATTTTTTTGGTTTTATATGTATACATAAATAGAGTTCATTTATTATTTTCTCACCACAGCAATAGTTGGAAGAGTTTGTAACCATGCCTTTAATATATTGTATCATGAGAGTGTATAAGAGCATAGAGAAGATAATGTGGGTACATGCTTTTGTATAGGTGAATCGCTGTAATATGTAAAAAGTATAGGAAGTGTTTCGTTTAACATGTCAGGGTATAATAGCGCTATCTGGGAACCCACCATCTATGCTGGCTGGGAGGAACTAAAGTTACAGCGCTAGAATATGCAGCTCTAACACGAGCTGTGTCATACAAATCAGCGGGGTTTTGCGGTCACGGGGACACTCGTAGAGCGCAGACGCTGGGGAGAGAGAGGCGCACGCGCACTAGGGTGCCCTTATCTCCGACGGGGAACATTCGATTGGCCGTCGAATATGGAGGCGCGCATGCGCACTGGTGCGTCCTCAGTCATACTGACAATGGGAGGGAATATAAGGGGTGATGGATGTCCAAAACGGCCTATCCCATGATTAAGGTACAGGCGTATCGAAACATGTCGGGGGCGTGGCCGTAAGAAGAGGAACACCACGTACTAGTGACAGGAAGAAGCTGGCTGTTTAGTTTGCCCAGTGGGGAGGACAGCTATACCCATCTATGAAGCAAGCAACGAGAGGGTGAGAGACACTTTGAGCGCTGGCGAATAGAGGGTCCGCTGTGACCGCATACCCCCCAGGAGGTTTATCTCAGCTGTGGTTTTATATTCAATCGGGCAGATTGCTGTGGAGTTTGCTGTGCTGTTTGTTTTTTACACAATGTGAGTGGAACCTTTGTAGTGTAATTTGCAGTGTGAATTATTAAAGTGTTTACGGTATTACACTATTAGAAGTCTTTTTTTCTATATGGAACGCACCTCCTGGATGGACATGGCTTAACCCTTGCCAGTAGCAGCAGTCATCTATGCCTTTTTAGCCTCTTACGAAAGTGGAGGCATGAGGAGCTGGTGAGTGACTGTCCATAGGGAGAGTGGTCACTGAGCACAAAGGTGTGGTGGAAGATTTCGGGCAGAAGTATTCACATGCTTACAGCAGAAGGACTTGCCGTTGCACATCATATGTTGTTTTTTATTACTATCACGGACACTATTGTTTGCATTGTGTTTATGCACTTATATATATAGATTGTACACTTATCTACTATATGGGAACTTGTATAGCAATATCTGATTAATATTAACACTAAGTCACGTTATGTATTAGTTATTTTTGGTGTCACTATTGTTGTTTTCACTTACCTCTTACAATGAACACATTGTGAGGGTACCAGCAGGCATTTTTTAAATACCTGTTGTACAGTCGTTTAGTATTTAGATACACACCATCACTAGGGTGTGGGTTAGATTTAGTAATTAGATTTTGTATCTCTCACTGAAGGAGATAAATTGTTTAGAGAGAGCGCCACAATTTAATTTTGTCACGGGGGGTGATTGGGTATCACTCAGCACAAATTTAAATTCCATTGCACAATAGCGCCCTATAGTTGGTGTCGGTGAGAGGAATAGCGCACAATAGTTGGTGTCGGTGAGAGGAATAGCGCCCTATAGTTGGTGTCGGTGAGAGGAATGGTGCCATATAGTTGGTGTCGGTGAGAGGAATAGCGCCCTATAGTTGGTGTCGGTGAGAGGAATGGTGCCATATAGTTGGTGTCGGTGAGAGGAATAGCGCCCTATAGTTGGTGTTGGTGAGAGGAATGGTGCCATATAGTTGGTGTCGGTGAGAGGAATAGCGCCCTATAGTTGGTGTCGGTGAGAGGAATAGCGCCCTATAGTTGGTGTCGGTGAGAGGAATGGTGCCATATAGTTGGTGTCGGTGAGAGGAATAGCGCCCTATAGTTGGTGTTGGTGAGAGGAATGGTGCCATATAGTTGGTGTCGGTGAGAGGAATAGCGCCCTATAGTTGGTGTCGGTGAGAGGAATAGCGCCCTATAGTTGGTGTCGGTGAGAGGAATAGCGCCCTATAGTTGGTGTCGGTGAGAGGAATAGCGCCCTATAGTTGGTGTCGGTGAGAGGAATAGCGCCCTATAGTTGGTGTTGGTGAGAGAAATGGTGCCCTATAGTTGGTGTTGGTGAGAGGAATAATGCCCTATAGTCGCAGTCAGTGATAAGTATATTGCTCCAGGGGGTGCCTAAAGAGGGAGTCCACCTAAACCGCCTAAAAAAAAATATTAAAAGCCAGCAGCTACAAATACTGCAGCTGCTGACTTTTAATAAATGGCCACTTACCTGTCCCAGCGATGTCGGCAGCCGACGCCAAGAACCCGCTCGGTTCTCGGCAGCTGCCGCCGCCATCCTAGGTGAGGGAATCAGGAAGTGAAGCGTTGCGCCTTCACTTCCCGGTTCTCTACTGCGCATGCGCGAGTCGCGCTGCGCATCGTAACTGGTCCCCGCTCTCTCCTGGGAGCTGTGTGTTCCCAGCAGACAGCGCGGAGGGACAGGAAGAGGCATAGACTCCCATGGGAGTCTATGCCAGAAGTGGGTGCAAATACCTGTCTTAGACAGGTATTTGCACCCCCCTCCCCCCTGAAAGGTGCTAATTGTGACACCGGAGGGGGGGAGGGTTCCGAAAAGCAGAAGTTCCATTTTTGCGTGGAACTCCGCTTTAAGGGCAAGCAAAGGACCATTAGCCCCTGGACCACAGTTTGTGTATTACAAAATTAGAGAAATGTGTGAATGTAGGGGGCAAACATTGATAAATAAATAAATGTGGAAAGAGAAGCCCCCCCAGACGGTTCATGATTCAATCCCAGGTAAATTTAGCAGCAAGGCTGCACTAGCGGAACTCTCCTGTGTTCTCCCACGCGGGCAGGGCTGTGATCGGGTATTGATCACAATGGTGACAAAGGATGCAGCAGAACTGAACACTCCAGCTCTCAGTTCTGTCTTCCCCGCCCACTACACTATACACAGCAGGCAAGTAAGCACCGCCCACTTCCCCGCCTCTTCTCCTATATCACCAACCAGTCTGCAGGGCCTCTGGCTCGCTTTCCTCTGTTTGTGTGACACGTGACTTCCGGGTCATCATGTTTTCAGAATCATTTCCGGAGCAAGGGATGGAGCCGGACGGAACATACCAGCAGGGCTTCGTAGGGATCCGCTTTTGTCAGGAATGGTGAGTGGCGCGGGCTCTGGGGATGGAGGACTACATATCCCAGCATCCTCACCCCCAGCACACTGCTTTAACCCCATATGTGCTACTGGTGCTATATGTACCTGGTGTACTCGAGGAGTATACACTGTATACAGGAGCTGGATAACAGTTGGGTAGTGGGAATATAGCTATTTAAAGTGTGTGTGTAAAAGTAAAACTTCCCTGTGGTTTTGGGTACAGTAGGAAAAGGTTAAAGTGGTTCTAAAGTGCCAGGACTCTCCCTCCTTATTGGCTGAGCGAGCAGTGGGATCCCATTGGCTGCCGCTGTTAATCACAGCCAGTGAGGGGAAAGTGGGGTGCGGGGCGGAGCCACCTCTGTTTTTTGTGGACATATAGGGGAACGAGCACGTAGTGGTGCCCCCTGGGCAAGTGGCTTTCTCTGGGGACACAGCTCCGGGGGGATGAGCCAGGAGTGCTGGCGAGGGACCCGAAAAGGATTGGGGCTGCTCTGTGCAAAACCACTGCACAGAGCAGATCAGTGTTGCCAACCTACCAGATTGAAATTTACTGGCACAACACCTAAAATTTACTGGCACCGCCAAGTTTTTACTGGCACTTCCAAAAGTGTAAAAAATGACAGTTTTAAGTGTGAATTTCAGTGTTTAGGCAACAAACAAGTTACATGTGCAATTAGCAATGTGATTTAAGGTAGATATTAGGTCGAAAAACATATTTCTTATTTTGAGTATCGTAAAGGCGGATTATTGTAACCCATCAGTATTTTGTCACCTATGTCAAACTGGAGAGATTTCCCCTTAATTTTTGTCCCCAAAGAGAGCGAGAGAGAGAGAGAGAGAGACTGCTCCCACATTCAGTTACTGTACATTACTGTCCACCATTCGGTTACTGTACATTACTGTCCACCATTCGGTTACTGTACATTACTCTCCAGCATTTGGTTACTGTACATTACTGTCCACCATTCGGTTACTGTACATTACTGTCCACCATTCGGTTACTGTACATTACTCTCCAGCATTTGGTTACTGTACATTACTGTCCACCATTCGGTTACTGTACAATACTGCCCACCATTCGGTTATCGTACATTACTGTCCAGCATTCGGTTACTGTACATTACTGCCCATCATTCGGTTATTGTACATTACTGTCCAGCATTCGGTTACTGTACAATACTCTCCAGCATTCGGTTACTGTACATTACTGTCCACCATTCGGTTACTGTACATTACTGTCCACCATTCGGTTACTGTACATTACTGTCCACCATTCGGTTACTGTACATTACTGCCCACCATTCGGTTATCGTACATTACTGTCCAGCATTCGGTTACTGTACATTACTGCAAATCATTTGGTTATTGTACATTACTGTCCAGCATTCGGTTACTGTACAATACTCTCCAGCATTCGGTTACTGTACATTACTGTCCACCATTCGGTTACTATACATTACTCTCCAGCATTCGGTTACTATACATTACACTCCAGCATTCGGTTACTGTACAATACTGCCCACCATTCGGTTACTGTACAATACTGCCCACCATTCGGTTACTGTACAATACTGCCCACCATTCGGTTACTGTACAATACTGCCCACCATTCGGTTACTGTACAATACTGCCCACCATTCGGTTACTGTACATTACTGCCCATTTGGTTACTGTACATTACTGCCCATTTGGTTACTGTACATTACTGCCCAGCACTATTTGGTTACTATACATTACTGCTCATTTAGTTGCTAGGGGTTACTGCACAATGATTACCTGCAACTCCGTGTCCCCCTCTGCAAACTGCTAAATCCTGCTGCTGCTTTATTAATCACCACCCCCACTGCTGGTAGAACTGAAGGGTGAGGAAGAATGCACACAGCCCTGTCTGTGTGTCCTTGATCTCCGTGCTCGTTCTGTTGACCGGAGAAGGGGGAGGAGGGGCGGGGGGAGGACATCACAGAGAGCCTGCTCTGGCTCACTCCTTGTCACAGACACAGACTCACAGCCGCTCCGGTCCTGACAGAGGAGAAGCAGGCTCTCTAGAACATGCAGCCCACAGCTGTGCCTCTCCTCTGTCACAGTGTGGCCAGGAGAACAAGCGAGGGTGATGCCATTGCCTGGGCTGGTAATATGAAGTGCAGGGAGCAGAGCAGACTCCCACCAGCCTCAATACAGCACAGCCACACTTTCGGCTGGCCGCATCTTCTTGTCAAATGTGGCGGGCTGCAGGAGGAGGGCTGGTTACAGTGATGCTGATTGGCTGAGAGGCAGTGGTGGGCGGAGCAATTCTCCGAGGTGCAGATCGGATTGTCTCGGCAGCTGGCTCTCGGGCATCTCCGGGAATTGCGCATGCGCAGTTCCAAGCTGAGCTGGTCACAGCCATTTTTACTGGCACTTTTCCCGTGCTACGGACAATTACGGGCGGTAAAAAAATGCCCTGTTTTTACGGGCTGCCCGTAAAAATACGGGCGGTTGGCAACACTGGAGCAGATAAGTATAACATGTGCTATTAAAAAAAACTTTAATGCCACTTTAAAAACCTCAAAATCAGATTAGAGTGGGAGTGAGGGATGGGAGGAGGTTCATCATTTGCCCAGAGTTTGGCTTGAATGGACTATTTATTTTTATCCTGTTATCTTTGGCTGGAGTTTTTCCACTTGCTGCCCAGGCCTTTTTCCGACACTTGTTTAAAAGCAAAAACCATTCCAAAAAAAAACACCTTGATGAATTAAAAATAAAATAAATATCTACATTTTTTTGTATAATATGAAAGATTGTTATGCTGAGTAAATAGATACCTAACATGTCATGCTTTGAAATTGTGTGCGCTCGTGGAATGGCACCAAACTACGGTACTTAAAAATCTCCATAGGCGACGCTTTAAAAATTTCTACAGGTTACCAGTCTAGAGTTGGAGGAGGTCCTGTGCTAGAATTGTTGCTCTCGCTCAGACATTCGCAGCGATACCTTACGTGTGATACGAACACTATTCACATATGTGATTGTGACCTACGTATGCGTTTACCACTGTGCAAGTACAGGGGGTCCCCGAGTTACGAACAGGATAGGGACTGTAGGTTTGTTCTTAAGTCGAATTTGTTTGTAAGTCGGAACAGTACCTTTTTTTCAGTGCAAATCCAGTCTTTTATTTTTGTATAATTTTCTTATTTTTAATATTATTTTTCTTATTCTTTACTTTTTTTAATTACTACTTTTTTATTTTATTAATTTATTACTGTATTTCATTTTTTTTTTTTTTTTTCATTTTTATCAATTTTTTTTCATTTAAACTTTATTGCTATCACACAGGAGAAAATAATTCCCTGTGTGATAGCAATTGGAGGTGACGGGTTCTCTTTATTGACCCTGTCACCTCCAAAACAGTCCCAGCACTGTGCTAGATTTCCACAGCACAGCTCTCCCCTCTCACTGTTTACATGGCAGGAGGGACAGGAGACACCAGAGAGCGGGGAGCTGATGTGTGATGGCACAGCAGGGAGATGGATGGATGGTGACAGCAGCAGTGCCTGTGATCCGAGTCCGGGCAGGCCGGCTGGCCGGCCGCAGTGTACCTCCGCGGGGATCCTGGAGGCTTCACTAGGCCGCGGCCACGACGGGCAGTTTTAGCGGCCTGGCAGGCCACCGGAAGGTACCAGGCCTGTGGATGGGCAGGCAGCATGACGAGGGGGGCCCGCAGCCAGGCTAGGAATGGAGGAACAGCTCAGTCAAGGAGAGGAAGATTCGGCCTGCAGTGACGTCGTTCGGGCCCCGTTCGTAAGTAGGAGTTCGCAACTCGGATATTCGTAAGTCGGGGACCCCCTGTACGCGGGGACGGGGAAGCTTTAAAAAAAAAGTTTAATTTTTTACTCTGTCGCTTGAAGAAAAAAAAATGTTTTTTGATTACTTTTATTGCTTTTGCAAGGAATGTAAACATTTCTTGCGATAATACAGTTTGACAAGTCCTCTTTATGGGGAGATCTCTGGTCTAAAATCTCTCCTCTAACTTTAAAAGCAAAAGCTAGAAAGGAAAAAAAAGGCCTTGGCTGGAAGGTGATGTCATGACATTGCTTCGGTCCTCTTAGGGCATGGCGATGACCGGAGGCCATCTTTCCTTCCATCATTTCTGTGTCCAGCCAGCACCAGATAGGCCAGGTAAGCCTGAAAACCACTGGAAAGTGGCGGTAGGGGGGCCACTTCTAAAAGTGACCCAGTGACAAATCTGCCTTTTGGACCACTTTTTATGAGAGACTGGCGCCTGAGGGAAAGCAATTTACTGGGGTCATGCCATCATAACCCTGGTATTAAAGGTCAAAGTAATGGCGTATTTTCTCAGGAGGTCTGCAAGTGGTTATATGAGAACTGTAGGGCTTGAACCTAACTGAATGCTAAAAATATTTTTTCTATTAAAAATGTGTCCTTCGGTAAACATTCTCTGGTGGTGAATCTATCAGTGTCCTTTAAAACGCATAGATCAGCAAGATTTACCAGCAGTGAATGTTTTGAAGTCCTATTCACTGCTTATATATTCCTTTGTGTTTTCTATAAAATGTAAACTGTTTTTCTGTTTTTTTTCAGCAACAACATGTTGTATCCTAAAGAAGACAAAGAAAATCGTATCCTGCTCTATGCGGTAAGACATTTTTCAGAGATATTTAGCCAGGTTATCCCCCGAGGGGGGGGAAAATGTGTGGTGTTCATGTGGTGTTGTGACCACTGGCAATTAGTCATGTGATTAGCACTGGAGGGATCCCATGAACCATGGTCATGAGCACCTGTCATTAACATGTAGCGTATATGTTATCCATAAAGTGCAGGGACCTAGATTTGCCTCCCATGATTTTTTTACTTGTGCCTTGGAACCCCCCCGAATTGCAACCCATTTCTATTGGTAAACTTGGACACTTCTTGAGAGAGGTTGACTAACCCCTTCCACAAATTCTTGTCAGTCAGGCTACCCAACATGATGACGTGCCTATTGAAAAGTATGCATAAAGTATAACTAAAGGCAAAATGTGTGTTTTAATTTTTAGATGGGGTAGATAGGGGTTTGAATGCCTGTTAAGTATTTACTGTTTGTGTCCCTGTTGAGGAGATTCACCCTCTGTGTCCTGATCATCATTATCACTGAGAGTGAAAGAAAAACCTAAGGTTATCACCAGAACAGGAATAGCGGGAAATCTTCCAATAGGGACACCCGTTCTGGAGACCCTGGTGACAACCAGGGATTTCCTCTCGCTTCCTGTTCTGGCTATGAGACAGGAAGGGAATTATTTCCCAATGTAACACAAATCTCAAAGGAAAAAAACGATTAGTTAAAAACTCCCTTTGTCAAAAGTGAAGAAAAAGTTTTGCCTTTAGTTCTACTTTAGCACTTCTCTGGGTGCTTGCACATTATGCACAATGTCAGATAAAAACTAAAAATAACAATATTACAATAACAAGAGTTCTTAGCTGTCTGCATGCTTTTTCTGGGGCTATGACTTTTAGCATTGAAGGCAGAGGAGAAACATGAAGGGCAGAATACTAGCATTTTCAAAAGGAGGCAACATGTTGCTCATTTCTCATTACTGGTCTGGATCCCAAAAGTAAATGTTTTCTGTTTCTCCTCTCCTTTCTGAGACTGCAGATTGCCTGGCTATCTCGGTGATGCTTTGGCTTTAATGCTTTGAGTTGCTGTCCTGGAAAAAGTAAAGATTGGGAATTCAGACTTTTCCCCACCTTTCATTTTCACCGTGTTGTTACAGATGTGTGACTTGGATATATAAAGCCAGGCTCCTCCCCATTTTAAAAGGCCAGCAGTGGAAACTCCCATTTTTCTTAACATGTGCATTTTGTGGTTGTATCTGTCTTTATTGTTTGAGTGAAATATTTGGCAAGAATATAAGCAAGAAGTACATGAAGGATAAACTGTTCATCAATGTCAACAGACAGGTGTAAGCCCCACGCTGTCGTGTTTTTTTTTTTTTTTCTTTTTTCCAAGATCCTCAGAGCATGAGTCACATGTCAAAGTAGGATCACTAAGACCACATACACACTATTAGATTTTCTGCAGATTTTTGTCTTTTACCAAAACCGTATATTATGAGGTCAAACCTTAAGAATTTCAATTTGCATGCAATCAGGCAGGCCCTTGCACTACGTAGTTTTGGTAAATCTGAAGACAATCTGCAGAAAATCTAATAGTGTGTATGGGGCTTTAAGATGATGATGATCCAACATTGATCCGACTTGAGTGATATTGAATGGGCTGACGTTGGACCAAAGTAGTGCAGGAACTTTTTTCAAAGTCTGCGTAATTTGCCCATTCTACGAAATTGAGATGGGATTTGTGTTTAATTTAGGGACAATTATCTAACCACATTTTATCCTCTGGCTTGGTTAATACAAAATGGTCTTTTACGTATTTGTGTATCTTTTTTTTTTTTTTTTTTAACCTAACAATGTTTTTTTTTTTTTTCCTCAAAACACAACTGCTTCTCCATTTTCTTCCCCTTTGCAGTGTCGAAACTGTGACTACCAGCAGGAGGCTGATAACTGCTGCATTTACGTCAATAAAATCACACATGAAGTAGAGTGAGTATCCTCTTCATTGTTTTATATTACTCTGTTGTGCTCCATGTATAATCTGTCTACAGTCAGCTGGAAAGTTATTATAGGTTCAGCTTTAATCACCTTTAAATCAAACATGAAAATGTTGTGTTTAACCACTTCATACCTGAGCTATAGCCGTAAGATGGCTACAGCACGGCTCTTTCACTTGTGGCATGCCCCCTGGGGCGTACTCTGTGATCGCAGTGTCCGTTAGACACAGCTGATCATGAAAATGAAGTCTGAGGACTGGCCCCTAACATGAAACACCTCCATCCCTATTACATAGCAGAGAAACCGTCGCCCCTGGGACTTTAAATGAGGTGTTCATGATCAAAAGGTGAACAAATATAGGAGTAAAAAAGTTTATTGAATGGTAACAACATCATTCAACATAAGACATGAGCATGGGTGACGAATTCATAAAAACAGCACTGTAGCATAATAATCCTTTAAACATAGCCATGATATTGTAATATCACAAGTAGTACAGATATACATGATACATCTCTAACCCGACGCTTTTCGCAAGCTTTCCTTGCTTCATCAGGGGCTGATGTGCATATCTGATGTCTGTAAAAACAGATAAAGTATATGTTCGAGTATAGGTTATGATTGGACAAGAGCATGAAGCCTGAACCGATCATCCCATACTTGTCAAACGATAGGCTTCAGAGGCTGATCCCAAGCAGGGGTCGGCGCAGGGCCTCTCCCCCGGGAGCTGAAGGGATGGAGACCACAGCAAGGAGGACCGAGGCCAGATGCGGGGCAGGTGTGGCAAAGGTTTGGAAAACAAAGTGTGGACCCAAACTTCTCCCATGGATCTTGCAGGGCGTACTCGCTGTATGGAATATGAGTATAAAGTATGTGTATAAATCTGGGGTAGCTAGAATAGAAAGGTCCTGAGAGTATAAAGTAATTTACATTGGTACACAGAATTCAAAAGTGTCCTACAGACTAAATCTGAGGTAACTAAAATAGCAGTATTATACGATTGTAAGATTATGTACTTAATACAAGGTATGCAGAGGTGTCCTGCAGAGCATGGGGGGAGAGGGTATGAAGTGGAAAAAAGGAAAGTTGTGAAAAAGAGAGAGGAAAAAAAAGGGGGGGGGGGGGCAGGTGAGGGAGTGGAAAAATACAACAAAATAAAATGAGTGAAAACGAGTGAGCTGGAGTGTAACGAAAAAACCAAGGGAAAAGGGGAGGGAATAAAAGAGCTGTTTGTAGGATGTGGATAAAAAAAAAACACAGGGTGTGCGTGTAGGAATAAATATACACAGGTAAAATGAAGTATATGGGTATTGGAAGTATATCGGAATGCCTATCAGTGTAGTTGAACCTCCCGCGTGTGTTGAAGGGACACAATGAGAAGAAATTGGACACAGCTGATCACAGATCTGGAAAAAGGGCCAATCACAGCTGATCACATGTAAATAAACTTGCCGGTTATCGGCTTTCCTTTCCTCGCGTGCTGTCACAGCATGAGGAGGGTAGAGCCAGTAACTGCTGAGTGTGACGGGACATTTACACAGATAAATGGGGAACTGATCATCAGTGAAGGAAAAAAATTACTTATTCACCAAATTTTGACAAATTTTGTGACAAAAACCTTTTTATTTTATTTTTTTTATTGTCAGTATTTCTGTTAGCAAAAAATAAACCCTGGTGATGATTAAATGCCACCAAAAGAAATCTCTATTTGTGTGAAAAAAGCCATAAGGGTACAGTGTTGCATGACTGCACAATTGTCTACAAAACTACAAAATAGTTACATAGTTGGTCAGGTTGAAAAGACAAGTCCATCTAGTTCAACCATTAAAATAAATTAAAAATATCATACAATCCCATATACCCAATCCTATACCCACAGTTCATCCAGAGGAAGGCGAAAAACCCCAGAAAAGCATGATCCAATTTGCTATAGCAGGGGGAAAAATCCTTCCTGATCCCTGAGAGGCAATTGGATTTTCCCTGGATCAACTTTACCTATAAATGTTAGTACCCAGTTTATATTATGTACATTTAGGAAAGTATCCAGGCCTTTCTTAAAGCAATCTACTGAGCTGGCCAGAACCACTTCTGGAGGGAGTCTATTCCACATTTTCACAGCTCTTACTGTGAAGAAACCTTTCCGTATTTGGAGATAATCTCTTTTCCTCTAGGCATAAGAGTGCCGCCTTGTTCAAAGTGCAACCGCACAGAAAAATGAAAATTGGCCTGGGCAGGAAGGGGGTGAAGTAACATGGAGGACAAAGCCTCCCCACGTATTATCTCCTGTCTGCATTCTGGCATTTATCTGCTTGACCTGTGCTGAGCAGAACCTCTTGGCTCACTTTTTGTCTAGAAGTGTGCAGACTGGAAACTGCAATCTGCTTCTGCCTCCTGTCACACTGAGTAAGAGACCACTTTGAGCTGTGTTTAGGACATACATACAGAGCATGTGCAATGCCAGTGACAGTGGTGAGTAGAGATTCTACTGATCAATCTGATCATGCACCACTGTTATTAGAGTTGAATGCTTAACAGGCAGCGGTCACAAGCTGGTAATATCAGGGTCAGGAGGAAGAGGAAAAGAGCAGTGCAGACTAATTGTGTAAAGTCTGACACTCCTGAAAGTGTTTGAAGGTGGAAGAATATTAGTGTCGGTTAATTATGCATAAAATACATTGTAAAAAAAAAAGCATGTCAAGCACTGCAATAAGAAAGTGCTGTTTTCATGCATCCCTTTTTTTAAATTTTTTTGTAATTCCTTTATTTTATTTTCAGAATGATGCAAAAAACAGTCATAAACAAATGACAGGGATTATAATTAAAAAAGAAACGTGGAAAAAAAAAAAAAAAGGTTAAATGTTATGTATAGCAAGGTCAAATATCAATTCCCCCAGCTATGCACTCTGTAGTATACATGATGATGCATAGCTGTGTGAGGTTTCAGCGTGCCCTGCCGGGGAGGCTTCCAGACAGTAACGTTAACAAGCCTGTACAATTAGTATAGCAACCAGGGCCATACAGTAAGATACACACACACAAATGTTTGGGAGGCATGCCTCCCGAGAACCAGTTGGGCCCAGCCATGGGACGTAACAACTTGGGTGATGCAAACCAGGATATTCACATTATCTGACTAGACCAGCCCATGGCCGGGTACAAATTAGGGAAGGGAGAACAAGGGGAAAGGAGGAGGGAGTGGGGGGACAGGGCTCCCCATTATCGGGAAAGTGAGAAGGAGTGGGAGGGGAGGGGTAGGGAGGTAGAAAGGTGGAAGGGTAGCTATTTCATGCATCTTTTAATGTGAGATGATTGCAATGGGATAGGTGGTGGCAGTCATTTTTTATCAGTATTTGGGACTATCTTCAAGGTATACCTGCTCGGTTTAGTCATTTCTTTATATACTGTATATTGCCTAGATTGGGAACTCTAGATGTGAGTTGTACTAGTACTACCTTTTGCTAAGGTGTCTTGGTGCGGTGTCACGAGATGTTTGCAACAAAAACTTCTGTATTTACCCTAAAATGTAAAAACTGTTTTATTTATTAGATCATCTCACTCCTTACCCCTTCCCCTCTATTCCCTAATTATGGCAACAGTCTACACTCCCAAGCACTTGCCCCCCTCTGCTGCACTTGCATGCCATGCCAATAATGCCTTCTCCTGCTGCTCCTTGCCACCACAACAATCTCCAATTTAGCCCCACGCTCTCCCTCACTTAACCTGCATTCTCTCTACCCCCCCCCCCCCCACTTTTTCTGAATCTATGCTGCAGCAATGCTCTGACTGCCTAGCAGTTATAACAGGGCCACCATCCTGCCAGTGTAATGTGCAAAGCAGGTATGTTTTGCAAGGGATTCTCCTGTGTGTTTCTGGAGCAATGACAGAGGTTTTAGAAACAAACGCAGCAGAACTCTTGCAATGCTGTCACATCACTGCACACACTGACCTCCTCATACCCTCTCAATTCCTATCCTGCACATATTGCTCCTGTCATCCCCAGTTTCCATCATTCCGATTATACATCTGCTAGTTATAATGCAGCATATGTTTTTTTTGAATTTCATTTCCAGTGAACTGACTCAGATCATTGCTGATGTATCTCAGGACCCCACACTGCCCCGTACAGAGGATCATCCCTGTTCAAAGTAAGTGATCTTACTCAGCAGAGCTCACATCTCCTGTCTGCCTTTCGTCCAGTATAGTGTGTAATGAATGTCTCTTTTACAGATGTGGACATAAAGAAGCCGTATTCTTCCAGTCTCACAGTGCAAAAGCTGAGGTATGCCCTGTGTCTTTCAATTCCATCCTTTTTAGCTGTACAAGGTTGATGCCCTCATCACATACCACTTGAGAAGCACATTTTGCCTAAAAAGCCTTGTTCTATTTTTCTTAGTGAAGTTTACTTGGGTTTTAGTTGCCACATTTATTACTTCTCTGGGGGCTCACTGTACTTTCAGACAAGACCTTGATAAACTTTCTTTACATAAAGCTGGTGTCCTTTTTGTTCAGGTATTGTATCAGCATCTACTTCCTGTGCCAAGAATCTGGCCCAGGGATAATGAAATCATATATTCTGGTGTTGTAGCTGTTATGTTTTTGGTTGTATATGCACATATCTCACACAACTTGGCCCTTTGCTGCAATAATGCTCATAAATTACAGAAAATTACAAAAATAATTTTAATGTGGGGCCTTTTTAGAGACTGTTCTAATTGGTGTCCATTACTTTGCTATGTAGCTTATTACTTTGTGTAAAATGTCATGTTAGGAGAAAGTGGGCAACAAAGCCACCTATAAGGCTCAATTAACGAAGCTATCACGCATGTGTTATTCACCCGAATTGTCATTTCTTAGTAAATAAGGTGAAGCTGTGTTCACTTTAAATACTCAGTCATAGGCAAGGGAAACTTTAAAAAGGAGGGGAAGAAAAGGATTGTTTGCGCATCGTTGCTCGTGGTTGGATGATTTATATTAAAGCTTCACCTCATTTAAAAAGCTAAGCTCTGCTCAGTTAGTAAATCGGTCCCAGTACGTTAGGGATTTTGCTTCCACAATATCAACTATTTTAGCTATCTTTTCTGCTAATCGTTCAGAAGTGCTTGCATCTTTATATATGTCTGTAAAAACCTATATTTTACCTAATCTTGCCTCCTGAAAATACAGTGTGGGGGGGGGGGGGGGGAGGGAGAGTATTTGATCCCCTGCTGATTTTGCACAGTTGCCCACTGACAAAGAAATGATCAGTCTATAATTGTAATGGAAGGTTTATTTTAACAGCGAGACAGAAAAACAACCAAAAATATCCAGAAAAACGCATTTCAAAAAAGTTATAAATTGATTTGCATTTTAATGAGTGAAATAAGTATTTGATCTGCTATCAATCAGCAAGATTTCTGGCTCCCAGGTGTCTTCTATACAGGTAATGAGCTGAGATTAGGAGCACTCTCTTAAAGGGAGTGCTCCTAATCTCTGCTTGTTGCCAGTATAAAGAACACCTGTCCACAGAAGCAATCGCTCTAAATCAAATCTCTCCACCATGGCCAAGACCAAAGAGCTGTCCAAGGATGTCAGGGACAAGATTGTAGACCGGAATGGGCTACAAGACCATCGCCAAGCAGCTTGGTGAGAGGGTGACAACAGTTGGTGCAATTATTCGCAAATAGAAGAAACAAAAACTCAATTTCCCTCGGTGTGGGGCTCCATGCAAGATCTCACCTCTTGGAGTTTCAATGATCACGAGAACGGTGAAGAATCAGCCCAGAACTACACAGGAGAATCTTGCCAATGATCTCAAGGCAGCTGGGACCATAGTCACCAAGAAAACAATTGGTAAAGCACTAGGCCGTGAAGGAGTCCACGAAGTCCCCCTGCTCAAGAAAACACATGTACAGGCCTGTCTGAAGTTTGCTAATGAACATCTGAATGATTCAGAGGAGAACTGTGTGAAAGTGTTGTGGTCAGATGAGACCAAAATTGAGCTCTTTGGCATCAATTAAGCTCGCCGTGTTTGGAGGAGATGGAATGCTACCTATGACCCAAATAACATCCTCACCCTCAGAGGTGAAAGTATTGTGCTTAGGGGTGTTTTTTTCTGCTAAGGGGACAGGACAACTTCACCACATCAAAGGGACGATGGACGGGGCCATGTACGGTCAAATCTTGAGTGAGAGCCTCCTTCCCTCAGCCAGGGCATTGAAAATGGGTTGTGGATGGGTATTCCAGCATGAGTGACTCAAAACAAACGGCCAGGGCAACAAAGGAATGGCTCAAGAAGAAGCACATTAAGGTCCTGGAGAGGCAGAGCCAATCTCCAGACCTTAATCCCATTGAAAATATGTGGAGGGAGCTGAAGGTTTGAGTTACCAAACGTCCGCCTCAAAACCTTAATGACTTGGAGAGGATCTGCAAAGAGTAGGACAAAATCTCTCCAGAGATGTGTGCAAACCTGGTGGCCAACTACAAGAAACGTCTGACCTCTGATTTGCCACCAAGTACTAAGTCATGTTTTGTGAAGGGGTCAAATACTACTTTCACTCATTAAAAATGCAAATCGATTTATAACTTTTTAAAATGCTTTTTTCTGGATATTTGTTGTTCTGTCTCACTGTTTAACTGTTTAAAATAAACCAACCATTCAAATTATAGACTGATCATTTCTTTGTCAATGGGCAAACATACAAAATCAGCAGGGGATCAAATACTCCCCCCCACCCCCCCCCCCCCTGTATGTAATGTACATGATCATTGATCAGGAAAAACATCTTGGTAATAACTGTTACAATATAAAATGTGTGTGTGTTTTTTTTGTTTTTTATTCTTTTAATACTTACACTGAACTTTAAATCTCTTAGGATGCCATGAGATTGTATTATGTCTGTACGGCTCCGCACTGTGGTCATCGCTGGACTGAGTGATCTCCTCCCTCCCTGAAGATTTGTTTTCTTTATGTGTTTTTTATTAAATAAATGTACAGTTTGTTTTAATTTGGCAAGTGTCTGTTCTTATACATGGACAAATAGTAACTTGTCAGGATCACTGGTTGCCAGGTTTGATATGCCCCGGCGAATTTAGTGTCCTAATTCTTAAAGTGACACTAAACTCATTTTATACAAGAAAAAAAACTTGCAGTATGTTTAAATATAACTAGAATGTGTCTTCTGTATCTCTTCGTTTTGTTTGATCTCTCAAATCAAGCTTTTTTTTTTTTCTCTGCTATTCTCAGACTTCCTGTTCTAGAGTGGCAGTGTTTTTGTTCATGTCCACCTCTTGTTTGTGAACATAGCCATCCTCTCCTGCTTGCCCTGCGATATGGACTACATTTACGCAGACACATTCAGCACTATGGGAGTTGTATGCATAAAGCGGAGCAATTGACCAGAAATAAGGTTGGGCACTACTCGCTCTACACTAGTAGCTGTGGGATGCAAGATTGGAGGATAGGGAGAATGCACACAATAGGGCTAAATACAATAAGACTCTTTAAATAACAAAATAGGAGAGCCATAGTATACTTGATATTTTATCAACAATTGATGTAAAAACAAGATCTTCGTTTCTTTTTTTTTTTTTTTTTAAAGGCACTGCACTACTCCATTCATGCTTTTGCCTTCTGTTTTCTCCACACTCATTTCATTTTCTACTGCCTCCTATTCCTTGCTCATATCTAGTGCTCTGCTTTTCACACGGAGTCGGCAGACTTATGCATGAAAGTGGTTGGCCTTTAGATCTGGACTGTTACAACATTGGTCCTGTTAGAGACTTGAATGGTCTTGCAGCACTGAATTAATGTTGGCTTCATTCAATGCCTCCACAACAGCAGCCTAAGGCTTCCATAGTCGAGTTGGGTTTCCAAACCTGTGTGAAATGTTGCTTGATATTTCTTTTACTGCCTGGAAAATTGGGATCCCGTTTTTAGGGTTCATTCAAAACCAATATGTTGTATGCATTTTAGATTAGGAAATGTGCTCATTCCTTGAAAGGATTGATGAAATGTCAAATCCAAAGCTTGGCAGTGGTGGCAAAGCATAAAACAAAAGAACAAATGTTAACATCTGCTTGTTGAATTATTACATTTTAGATGGCATTCTACAGAATGAATGTGTGTGGACTCATGTAAGTTCCAATGTAGTAAAAAAAAAAAAAATTAGCTTGACAATTGTGTAATTTTCAACTTTAGTTGGTCGTACAGGCTTACTTTGCAACACATTAGGCAGCACATGCAAAATAAATATGTTAATGTGCAAGAGACCTTATGCCACACCTGAGGTTTCCACCCCCCCTTTTTTTTTCTTTTTTTTATTTATTCCCCCAATGCATCAAGCCACATGTCTTTGTGTGCATCACTGCAAAAGGGCCTTCAATAGTGGACCTTGCAAAGCTAGCAATTAATCCAGTAATATTGCATAGTAAAGGCCTAAAAAAATAAATTGGAGTTAAAAAGAAAAATAGCTTCACATTCTGGCAGATGACAGACTAAGGGCCTGTTCATACACGGTCCAGGGGGTGGTAAAAGGCGGTTGAGCCATGGTTTTACTGCCACCCAACTGTACCTAAAGAAGGGCATGCAGCTGTTCAGGGTTGTACACTTGCTGCAGTGCTTTGAGCAATGGCAAAATTAAATGGCATGTTGTATTTGGTGGGCAATACCACAGTCAAATGCGACAACATTTAAGTAGGGCTACACTGTTTTCAGCCCGATCGTACAGCATTTACAGGGCTGAAACAGACACTGAGGAGGCAACATGTTGCTTCCTTATCACATGTTAAATACCTCTGAAAAGTGGCAAGGGATGCCACACGTATAAATATGAACCTTTACATGAGCTGCAGTGATGTCACTTGGTCTTCTCTTTTGGATCCTGGGCATGCTGAGAATCCCAAATTTTGCAAGTATATTTCAGCACTGTGCAGGAGCGCATCCTCCTCTGATCTCCGATATCAATTTCCAAGTATCCCACTGGAAGGACTTTGACATCATTGTTGGTAAACCTGCTAAAAAGTCAGGTGTGAGGTATTTTTCTTTCTCTTTAAAGTGGATCTTTTGCTTTTTACCTTTGGTTACCAGGTGGTGTGTTATACACATCACCCACTCGGGGGATCCAGCCTTATCCCGCTGAGATCCTCTTGTTTTCTGCCACCACTCGTTCCTTCCCTGCCATGATGTTTGATGCGGTCGAGAGGCCCGCTGCCCCTTCTGGGTTCAGCCAGTTTTGCCTCCCGATGATGAGGTGCTCGGCACGCCCACCTCCCCTTTTGTGAATGAAAGGCTATGTATTCTGGGATCTGTGACATGCACAGCGAGCACTGTGTATGTCATTCACCTAGGCGTGTGGGGGGTGGGGCTGCACATTGTTCGTTAAACAAAACTGCTCTATTCAAGGGGAGGATGGATTGGGGCAAATTTTTTTTTTGAGGGTAAAGATCCGCTTTAATGTAGGGCAGCACAGTGGCTAAGTGGTGAGTACTTCTGCCTAGCAGCACTAGGGTAGCTGGTTCGAATCCCAACCACGGCACTACCTGCCTGGAGTTTGCATGGTCTCCCTGTACCTGCGTAGGCTTCCTCTGGTTTCCTCCCACACTCCAAAGACACGCTGGTAGGTTAATTGAATCCTGTCTAAATTGGCCCTAATATGTATGTAAATTAAGGGCCTTCGCTTGTAAGCTTCTTGAGGGCAGGGACTGATGTGAATGCACAATATATATATAAACTCTGTGTAAATTGATGGCACTGTATAAGTTTCTGTAATCAGTTTGTTTTGTATTTGCATTTTTGTTTGGGGTAGGGATGGAAGCTAGGCATTCAGTGTATTTTGTACTTTTGATGCTTTGAAAGGTATGCCTTTAGCCCTAAATTGTTCATGAACAAAAAGATTTTTCGCTGATTGATGTTGATTGATGTTTTTTTAGGTCTCGTGACAACTGGACCTTAACAAGAAAACGAAAAAAGACCCATTTTGTCATGCTTTTAATGCGCTTTAGAAGCGATGCATATTCATTTCAATGGGCAGGGGTGTTTTGGGAGCGCTATTTATAGCGCTTCCCAGCTGCCCCAAAGATGTTGCAGGACTTTTTCTAACGTTCCCTCAAGCGCACCACCTGAGTGTGAAAGCACTCATTGCACTGAATGGGAGGCAGTTTTTAGGTGCTTTTTAAAGGCTATTTCTAGCTCTAAAATGCCTGAAAACTGCTTCAGTGTGAGGGCGCTTTTACACTGAGGCAGTTTTTTAGGCATTTTATGTACTAGAAATAGCCTGAAAACTGCCTCCTGGCTGCACTTATCGCTAAACGGGGGGCCTTTCCACCCGTGGCTGTGCATGTACGATAGACCCGCCACCATGGAACTCTGTAATTATCCCCTTGCTTGCTGCTCCCATGGATGGGGTTACCAAGTGTTGCCTTGTGGCGGGGTGGGGCGCAGGGGACCCTGGGGAGATATTTGTATGCAACTCACTCAGTGACGCTCTCCTATGGGTGACATGCTCAGAGTAATGTCTATCATGCGCTTACATGCTTGCTCTTACTATGGGGCGGCTGGTCTTACTATGAAAACTATGTGGGGAGATTTAGATTTATATGTATATTTCTGCTGTTCTGATCGGTTTCTCACCGCCAGTAACCCTGTTTTTTGTGACCAGGGAGCCTCCTCTCTGCCCTGTGGTGGAGAGATTCCTGGGGTGGTGAGACACCATAAGTATACTATGTTTACATACCTTTTTTTGCACTACCTGTCATATAAATTGGTCATGTTTTTTTGTGATGTTTTATGTTTGTTGGGGTGGGATTGGGTCTGCTCCCCTTGGGATCAATCTAACCACTCCCCCACATAGGCCTGCACATGTTTTCCTGACTACTGTTGGTGTGTGTTATTGCAAATTCTATTTTGCCAGATTTAGATTGGTGGACGGCACTCACGGTCCCTTTTGTTAGACCCCTTTCACACTGGGGCGGTTTGCAGGCGTTATTGCGCTAAAAATAGCGCCTGCAAACTGACCAGAAACAGCCTCCGCTGTTTGTTCAGTGTGAAAGCCCGAGGGCTTTCACACTGAAGCAGTGCGCTGGCAGGAGAAGAAAAAATCTCCTGCTAGCCGCATCTTTGGAGCGGGGAAGGAGCGGTGTATTCGCCGCTCCTTCACTGCTCCTGCCCATTGAAAGCAATGGGACAGCGCGGCTATACTGCAGTAATACCGCGGCTATAGCCGCGCTATACGAGGGGTTTTAACTCTTTTTTGGCTGCCAGCGGGGGGTTAAAACCGCACCGCTAGCGGCCGAATACCGCGGTAAAAAAGCGATAAAAATAGCACTGTTTTACCGCTAACGCCCCCTACCGCCCCAGTGTGAAAAGGGCCTTAATCCTATACTTTTCTTTCTTTCTCTGCTCTAATTCAATTCTCCTCCCCCCCCCCCCCCCTCTCCCTCCCTGGGCTCCAATGGCAGTGGATCTTATTAAAATGATTTCACTTAACTCAAAGGGTCTTAATATATCAGAAAAAACGTTTGATGCTTTTCAATGATCTAAAACACTTACACGCTGCTGTAGCGTTTTCCAAGAGGTTTCTAAATCTAAAGGAGTCTCGATACTGTTATCTAACAAACGCCCCTGGACCTGCCGTGATACTCTGATAGACCAGGACAGCCGTTATGTGTTTATCAACCACTTAAGAACAGAGCCTCTTTCTGAGATTTGTTGTTTACAAGTTTAAAACTGTGTTTTTTGCTAGAAAATTACTTAGAACCCCCAAACATTATACTTTTTTTTTTTTTTTTCCTCTGACACCCTAGAGAATAAAATGGTGGTCGTTGCAATACTTTTTGTCACACCGTATTTGCACAGCGGTCTTACAAGCACACTTTTTTGGGGAAAAATACACCTTTTTGAATTAAAAAATAAGACAACAGTAAAGTTAGCCCAATTATTATTTTTTTATATTGTGAAAGATAATGTTATGCCGAGTAAATTAATACCCAACATGTTACGCTTCAAAATTGCGCCCGCTCGTGGAATGGCGACAAACTTTTACCCTTAATCTCCATAGGCGACGTTTAAAAAAATTCTACAGGTTGCATGTTTTAAGTTAGAGGAGGTCTAGGGCTACAATTATTGCTCTACCGATCATGGTGATACCTCATGTGTGGTTTGAACTCCGTTTTCATATGCGGGCGCTAGTCTGCACGCAAGCTCGTCGGGACAGAGTGTGTTTAAAAAAAATTTACTTTACATTTTTTTTTTTTTTACATTTTTACACTTTAAAAAAAAAAAAAAAAAAAAACACTCAGATCTCATTTATGTTTTAAATAAATAAATTTTGTCATTTAAAAAAAAATGAAGAAGAAAAAAAAATGGCCCTTTTAAGAGCTATGGGCGGAAGTGAAGTTTTGACTTCGCTTCCGCCCTGCAATGATATGTAGATAGGTGGGGGCTATCTTCCCCTCACTTGTCTCCATGTCAGGCCACGAGAAGGAAGCGATCGCTGCCGATTGCTCCGGTAAGTGGCGGAGGGCATCGGATCACGGCGGGAGAGTCCCCTCTCCCGCTGCCAATAAAAGTGATCTCGCGGCAGAGACCACTTTTATCTTAAACCGGACTGCTCACTGAAAAGGAGGAGACCGGGGTTATGGTGGCTAGCTGCTGCCATAACAACGATATCCTCCTTCAAAGTACCGACGCTGGGTGGTCTGGAAGTGGTTAAAGGTACCATTGGTGACGTGCAGGTGACTTTGGCAACTTTATATGCACCAAATGATCATCAGGATATCTTTGTTCACTGTGTTCTAGATAACCTTTTGGAGTTCTCTGAAGGCCAATTGATTTTAGGTGGAGACTTTAATGTCCCCCTCCCCCCTTCGATGGACACCTCATTGGGCATATCCCCTTGGGCTCCCACAAGCGGTTCTCCCAATCTATTTATAGAGCCCAGTTGGTAGATGTGTGGCAACTACAACATTCGGGAGACAGAGCCTATACGTTTTATTCTCCACCACACAAAGTTTACACAAGGATAGATTACTTTCTAGTCCCACATAATCCACTCCATGCAGTGTGCGATTCCTCCATTGGCAACATAACCTGGTCTGATCATGCTCCTATTACTCTTCTATATGCACTCAAAACTGTACCTTTCTCAAAAACTCGCTTTTGGAAGTTAAACGAAAGTCTTTTACAGACGCCAGAAGTTCTGGAGGACATAACCAGAGAATTACATTTCTATTTCCAGACGAATGACCGATCAGACTGATCCGGGAATTCTATGGGAGGCTCATAAAGCAGTGCTTAGAGGGGTACTAATTAAACACGGCTCACAAATTAAAAAAGTGGGCTTCATCCTCTCTAGGGAAGCTAGAGATAATACAACCAAGGTGCTCAACTTATTTCATATAGCCTATGATGACTCAAACACCATAGGGTTGATTTACTAAAGGAAAATCCACTACAAGTGCACTTGGAAGTACAGTCGCTTTAGATCTGAGGGGAAGATCTGAAATGAAGGGAAGCTCTGCTGATTTTATCATCCAATCATGTACAGGCAAAAATGCTGTTTTTTATTTTCCTTGCATGCCCCCCTCAATTCTACAGCAACTGCACTTCCAAGTGCACTTGTAGTGCCAAGTGGATTTGCCTTTAGTAAATAAACCCTAAGTGTCTTTTCTTAGCACAGACGCTGAGAAAGCGTTTGACCATGTTAAATGGTCATTCATGATAGGGTTGTCCCGATACCGATACTAGTATCGGTATCGGCACCGATACCGAGCATTTGCCCAAGTACTTGTACTCGGGCAAATGCTCCCGATGCTTCCCCCGATACCTAGAAGACAGCTGTGATCGGCGCGTGGGGGAGTTACAAGATTCTCCCCCAGCGGCTTTCACCAGCTTTAGTGACATACAGCTGTGATCGCTCACAGCTGACTGTCACTGCATCCTCCTCCATGCCCCCTCCTTTCCTCTGTGCCTCTCCGCTGTCCTCTTAGTTCCTCTCTCCTTATCTGTCCCCCTCCGTTCTGCTCTCCTTATCTGTCCCCTCCGTTCTGCTCTCCTTATCTGTCCCCTCCGTTCTGCTCTCCTTATCTGTCCCCTCCGTTCTGCTCTCCTTATCTGTCCCCTGCATTCCTCTCTCCTTATCTGTCCCCTCCGTTCTCCCCCTCCGTTCCTCCATCCCCCTCCTCCTTCCTTTGTGTATGGAGAGAGTCAGCTGACTCTGTCCATTCACATAACTGAAACATTGTAATCTCCTGCGATTACAATGTGTCAGTTTATGAATGGAGAGAAGCTGCTGTCTTTTCTCTATTGATTCTCAGTGCAGCTGAGGCTGCAGAGAAAGGGACTGGGGAATCTCTATCCTCTGTCTCTTTCTCTGTCTCAAGGGGGAGATATCAGAGGTATGTTAAGACCCCCAATATCTCACCAAAGCCCCCCAACAGGGCTGATTAAAAAAAACAAAAAACAAAGAATAAAAAAATATTATTGGAAAAAATAAAAATTGTAAAAAAAAAAACAAAAAAAAAAACACACACACATACAACGTTCACCCCCCCCCAAAAAAAATAGCAAAAAAAAAAACACTGTCACATGACATTAAAAAAAAAAGTATCGGTAATCAGTATCGGCGAGTACTTGAAAAAAAGTATCGGTACTTGTACTCGGTCCTAAAAAAGTGGTATCGGGACAACCCTAATTCATGATCTTGGTTCTCTGCCATATAGGCTTAGGGGACAACATGATACAGTGGATTTCGAAACTTTATCCCAAACCAACAGCCCAAGTCAAGGTAACTGAGTCCTTTCCAACCCCTTCCCCATGGTACAAAGTAGGGATCCCTGTTATCCCCCCTTCTGTTTGCCTTATCCTTGGAAACATTTCTCTGCAAAATCCATTTAACCTAGATGTTATGAGCATATCATTCGACAACACCCAACATAAAATGTGGACGACCTTTTTTCTTTGACAAATCCTGCAGTGTTGCTCCCCAACCTTCTCCAGGAGTTTGAGCTGTATGGAGCACTCTCCAATTTGAAAAGAAAATTTTGACAAATCGGCAGCCATGGGAATCAAAGTAGCTCCCGCCCTTTTGACGTCTTTGAAATCCAGTTTTAAGTTTAAGCAGTCAGACTCTGCATTAAAATACTTAGGTACTTATATCCCCAACAATATAGCACATACCTACAAACTTAATTTTCCACCTTTGCTGACTAGGACTCTTATTTTGTTAGAGAGTTGGAATAAAGGTTTGCACTCATGGTTTGGCAGATGTACCTCTTAAAATTGTTTATCCTTCCAAAATATCTATACTTATTCCAAGCCCTACCGATACAGACACCCCCTCACTACTTTAAGCAAGTGCACTCACTCTTTACTAAATTTATCTGGGCACACAAAAAATTTCAACTCCCCAGACAACTTTCACTCCCCAGACCCTATGGTGGATTAGCACTTCTGGATGTCTGGAAATATTACCATGCTACCCACCTTGGCAGACTCATTGATTGGAGCCGTCTCTATAATGCTAAACTTTGGACGTAATTAGTGCAAGCTCAAATGGATATCCCGTTAAAAGGTGCCCTGTGTTGTTTTGATAATCTGCCACCAGTGTTGAAAGCACACCCCTTGCTAGGCACCACGCTACGTATATGTCTGAGTACCGTCTTTTCAACTTTCCTCTCCGCCCATGCCCCCCCCCCCCCACTCCCAATTTTAAGAAATCCTGGTATCCTCCCCTGGCTTTGGATCCCTGGAATTTAAGACCTTACTCCAGTCGGGTCGGGGTCGAGCGGCCCATTTTCTGACAGCCAACTGTTGGCCCTCTATAACGGTGTGGATGAGTGCCACTGGCACCTTTAAGCCTCCTTTTTGGAATGTTCTACAATTACACCATTTTCTCCACTTCATTCCAAACCCTCAGCAATTTAACTGTAGTTTGACATCCTTTGAAGAATATTGCTCAGATGACAGGACCTTGACTCAAGTACTGTCTAAGACTTGTACTTTGTTAAATACTCCCTCTGAACAACCACACTTACCATTTATGCAAAAATGGGAAACTGAGTTAAGCAGTTCATTCACACCAACCCAACAACACATTTGTAGATTCCATTGAAGTCATCTATCTGTACAAAAATTCAGGAGACCAATTATAAAATTCTGACGAGGTGGTATTCTACCCCCCATGTATTACACAAATGTTTTCCCAATACCAAAGACCACTGTTGGCGATGCCAGGCGGACAGAGGAACACTACTCAATGTATTTTGGTCTTGTCCCAAACGGAAACCCTTCTGGACAGTAGTCCGGAACGTGACTCAAAATTTCACAGAGCACAAGATTCCTGACGATCCTGCATTCTTTCTGCTACACATCTCCATGATCTCCGCAAGGCAATATAAAAAATCGATTGTACGACATTTATTAAATGCCACCAAGTCCTGTATTCCTCTACTTTGCAATAGTTGGTAGTGTTTGTTTTTTCCAAACTGGTTACACAAAGTAGAAGATATAAATAAAATGGAAGATCTGATACTCGCGGCACAGCATAAGCAGGAAAAGTACTTGGAGGCTCTGGAATCTGTTCGTACTCTCTGAAGAAGGTAAGGCCCTATTTGGCTCATAAATGTCATTCACAAAACACTCGGGTTAAACATTTGTATTATTGGAGCTCTTCGCTATTTGGAACCTCTTCTCCCCCTCTCACCCCTTCCCTTCCCCCCCCACTTTTTCTTTTTTCTCTATTTTTTCTTGAGCTATCTATTTTTCCTTCACCCTTTGTTTGTGGAATATGGAAAAGGGATTGGGCAGCCCCATGATGTCATCAGTGTTCATTTCTCCCGTTCTATGTCTAGATATACCTTTAATCACTCCTATGAGATGCTGATACCTCAACACATTGTTTTATTGTTGGATATATTATAAGTTACATGTCTGGATTTTATAATATTTGTAAAAGTTGATGATGTAAATGAGCGCTGCCCTTTCTGGGTTTCAATAAACCTATATTTGAAAAAAAAATTTACAGCACCTGTGGAATCCTAATTCAACTTCTCTAATTTCTAGTCTAAATATTATTTTCCAATAGGATTTTATGGAATTACAGAGGACTTTTTTCAGCTTTGGCTTTCTTTACCCGGCACAACTGGCTTTTGTTGCATCTCCTTTTATTTCTATTCAAGAAGGCCAATAATACTAAAACCTGTTGGATTTGTAAAAAGGGTTCACGTATATAGCCAGCATAACAGGCTTTTAGCCATAACAGGTTAACACACTGCAAATCTCAGCTAACAACATTTGTTAATCAAATAAGTCATAGGGGCAACGGGACAGTCAAATGAATCCAGAGCAGCAACTAATGACATCCCGTTAATTCCAGCATTGAGTTGAACACAATACATGCAAAGACTTTATGTACACAGCCAGCTAATGTCCCTCATTCTCAATTTGAAAAAAACAGTAATTGGGTACAGTCAAGTCGGGGGGGGGGGGGGACTTATCAATATAGTAAAAGCAACAGCTTTTCAGAATGAATTGTGCCATCACAATGCCCATCTCACCCTCTTGTATGTCCGTCTGCTAGTTTTGCATGGGGAGGAAGAGCCGTTTTCTCTATGTATGTGAGAAGAGGAGCTCAGCTTCATATGCAAAATGTTGGGACATTCAAATTATTCGGAACAAATAAAGGACCCTGAATACTTTGTCATCACCCTGTATATAGGCTCTATTCTTAAGAGCATCTCTACACTGATTCCACGCAGCCAGGTAAGTTATACTGCTTATAGATTACTGACAGGTGCTATAAATATATTGATTATAATAATTTATTATAGTCTACTGTATGTATAGATAATGAAAGGGTGTCAGTGTTTTATAGAAGTCTCTTGTATCAACAGCCGGTATATACCAACATGCTAGAAAGCTTCTGTATACATTTTACATGTATAAAATTGTCTGTAAAAGATTGCAATTCTTAAAGAGTAATCTTACTGCAATTTTTTAAAGTAAAGGCAAAGCATTCAGAAAATGATGGATGCTGCAAAAGTTTGGAGGATTCGGCAGAGTGTACCTGCATTATGATATATCCCATCTTCACAAATATTTACACAGTGAAAAAAAAATGTATTTTCAATTCAGTATCCTCAGTGAAAATTAACTATTTTGTAATAACAGTTTTAATAGTGAGATTGTCTTTGACACGGAAAGTCAGTAGTTCCCCTGATGTTTTTCTATAGGGTCTCAGTGTTTATTTCCATACTTTAAAGTGTTTGGAGCTGGGCTCCTAAGGTTTCTGTTATCTACCCTATGTACCCCATACATACTCTTACACGCTAGTCACACTTGTGCAACTTGGCATACAACTTTTGGACATCAAAGTAGCATGACAAGTCGTACCCCATGTTTTCCAGTGAAAACCATTCATATATATGCAACTAAAAGTCATAGCAACTTCAAAGTAGTTCATGCACTACTTTGGTTCGACCTTCATGCAATTTGAGGGCCATAGACTTCAATGTTAACCCTCAAAAGTTGCATGAAAGTCATACCTGAATATTTTACATGCAACAGTGGGTCTGACTTTGCAGAAGGAAAACAAGTCGCATCCAAGTTGCACCCATTAAAAGTTGCGTCAAATTTGCACAACTTTGGAGTCATACAAGTGTGAACGGAGCCGTACAGTTCTGCTCAAGCCTTTCACTTTCTGCAACAATTGTCCTCTGTCCAATTTAAAAAACAATCTATGGAAGCATATGTTTTTGAGTCGTCCTTCAAATTTACAATACTGTGACTCACTAGCTGCTAACAAACTACAGTTACCAGTATAGGAACTACTACATTCATTTATGCTGGACTTTTCAGAGCTACACAAACTTAGCAAGCATTATACAGCTAAGAGGTGTTCCTTCCAGCTTATGATCCATGCAGCATATACAGTATATTGTATTTTTCCTTCAAACACACACATCCTGTTCTGATTTGCACAGCGGAAGAGCTTTCAGGACTTCTGTTAGCTGGGCCAGGGCCATTCTGCAAGCTCTCACTTCATCGCCTTCAGCTATGAAAAGCAATGTACTTCAATGACCAGGTCTCAGAGTGAATATCGGCATGTGTGCTAAGCATGATATTTCAGACTATGCATTTGGGGGACACTTGGTAGGCATTGGAACTTGCCTCTGTTCAGCACCTGTCTGTCTAAGCCATAAAGGTGTCCATAGATAGCTATCTGCAGAGAAATGTACTTTGCCTATGCTTGAGGTTGACAAATATGCTTATACTTAACATGAAGTAAAAAAAACTATATGACTGTCGTATGGGTAGCTGTATATGGCTTTATGCATGTTGTTATTTGCATAATGTTGATTGGTATCTACATCAGATGAATGTATCTGTCTAGTTCTTTCAACATCGTAAATTGACAGATCTGTTGAAGTTTATCACAGACCAGATTGAGAACAAGAAAAGTTAGGATTTCATTTATTTTTGTTACATTTCTGCACAACTTCATCACTTGATAATTACTGACACCAGGGCTATGCCTCGCTCATTCTTGGTAAGGAGGAACCGCTCTGCTGTGGGAGTGACTGGATGGGGGCATCTTGTGGATGCAGAACGAGGAGACTTGTACATTCCAGGTAAGATGACTATACGTAATTAAATCTGAACTCCTGGATAAGCAAATATTGTCTAAAGTGGACATGTACAGTGCATCTGGAAAGTATTCACAGCACTTCACTTTTTCCACATTTTATGTTACAGCTTTATTCCAAAATTGATTAAATTCACTATTTTCCTCACAATTCTAAAAACAATACCCCATAATGACAACATGAAAGAAGTTTGAAATCTTTACAAATTTATTAAAAATAAAAAATTTAAAAAATCCCATGTACATAAGTATTCACAGCCTCTGCCATGACACTCAAAATTGAGCTCAGGTGCATCCTGTTTCCACTGATCATTCTTGAGATGTTTCTACAACTTGATTGGAGTCCACCTTTGGTAAATTTAGTTGATTGCATATGATTTGGAAAGGCAAACACCTGCTTATATAAAGTCCCACAGTTAACCGTGCTTGTCAGAGCACAAACCAAGCTAAGAAGTCCAACGAATTGTCTGTAGACCACCGAGACAGGGTTATATTGAGGCACAGATCTGGGGAAGTGTACAGAAAAATTTCTGCAGCATTGAAGGTCTCAATGAGCACAGTGGCCTCCATCATCCATAAATGGAAGAAGTTTGGAACCACCAGGACTTTTCCTAGAGCGGGATGCCCGGCCAAACTAAGTGATCGGGGGAGAAGGGCCTTGGTCAGAGAGGTGACCAAGAACACGATGGTCACTCTGACAGAGCTCCAGCGTTTCTCTGTGGAGAGAGGAGAACCTTCCAGAGGAACAACCATCTCTGCAGCACTCCACCAATCAGGCCTGTATGGTAAAGGGGCCAGACTGAAGCCACTTCTCTGTTAAAGGCACATGACAGCCTGCCTGGAGTTTGCCAAAAGGCACCCGATGGACTCTCAGACCACGAGAAACAAAATTCTCTGGTCTGATAAAACAAGGATTGGACTCTTTGGCCTGAATGGCAAGTGTCATGTCTGGAGAAAACCAGGCACACTGGCTAATACCATCCCTACCGTGAAGCATGGTGGTGACAGCACATGTGGGGATGTTTTTCAGCAGCAGGAACTGGGAAACTAGTCAGGATTGAGGGAAAGATTAATGCAGCAATGTACACAGACATCCTTGATGAAAACTTGCACCAGAGTGCTCTGGACCTTAGACTAGGGTGAAGGTTCATCTTCCAACAGGACAATGATCCTAAGCACACAGCCAAGATAACAAAGGAGTGGCTACGGGACAACTCTGGGAATGTCCTTGAGTGGCCCAGCCAGAGCCCAGACTTGAACCTGATTGAACATCTCTGGAGAGATCTAAAAATGGCTGTGCACTGATGCTCCCCATCCAACCTGATGGAGCTTGAGAGGTCCTGCAAAGAAGAATGGGAGAAACTGGCCAAAAATAGGTGTGCCAGGCGTGTAGCATCATACTCAAAAAGTTTTGAGGCAGTAATTGGTGTCAAAGGTGCTTCAAAAAAGTATTGAGCAAAGGCTATGAATACTTATGTACATTGGATTTTTTTTTGTTTATTTTTAATACATTTGCAAAGATTTCAAACAACTTCTTTCACATTGTCATTATGGGGTTTTGAGGGGAAATAATGAATTTAATCAATTTTAGAATAAGGCTGTAACATACCAAAATGTGGAAAAGTTGAACCACTGTGAATACTTTCCGGATGCACCGTATTCCTACTTGATGTGTATGGGTATGTGTATTCTTACTTGAATCTTGGTGTGCTTGTGTATTTCTTCCAGCTCTGTGCAACAGCTTCCTGCAATAAGACTGGTCACTGATGTTCTCTCTCCTTGCGCAGAGTGACTGGTCTTGTGTCTGCCCCTTCCTGTAGTTTTGTACAGGCAACCTGTAATTGGAGGACCTGTAATAAGAATATTCCTGCGCTACCCAATTGGAAAAAGAAAACAAAAACTCAGAAAAAATAGTAAAAACGCACGTATGCGACTGGACAGCTGCATGCACCGAAGCAAGGGTCAGACATAAGCCCAAAATCAAACTGAGGTATAGGGGGGGAGGTGCTGCGCTAACCAGAAGAAAGCTGTAAATCTCTGTCTGTGGTCAATTAATAAAATGACATAAAATCGTATAATAACATAAATCGCATAAATAAGTGTTGACACTAAAAACATTCAAGTCTTAAAGCTCAGCATCCTGTGTATGTGAAAAAAAGTGCATAAAAAATCCTTTTCAGTTGGTATATACTAAATGACAAAAAAAATCGCATGTAAAATCGCATAAATAAGTGTTGACACTAAAAACATATAAATCTAGATAATCATGTGTCGGTGCACAAAGGGACATAAACACTACTTCATGTGAATAATTCTAAATAAAAATACATAGAATAAATCAGAAATAACCATCAAAAACATATCCTTATAAATGGTGCAAAACGTACAAAGTGCCAGTGCTTAAAGGTGATCTAGATATCGCAAATAAAACACATCAATCCAACGCAATATGGATAATAAATAATTTAAATAAATGTCCCAATAATAGTGATGTAAAATATATTGTGCTGGCCTGCGAAACAAATGACCGATCACGTGACTTCTTCAGGGGATGAAGAAGTCACGTGAAGAATCCCCTGAAGAAGTCACGTGATCGGTGATGACACGCCTAGGGACGGAATAGGCTGTTTCACATTGCTAGACACAGAACGAGTTCGCTGCTCGTAGGAGAGAGATTTGCTCTGCATTGTTTTTATGTGAGTATATCTACTTATAGATTTTTAATAAAGTATTACCTGGTTAAGACATACTTCACTATCAAGTACCTTTGTCCTGCATATTCCTGTACATACATACCTGAGATGTGGAGGCTGAGCTATCCGCGCTGGTCCAGGACCCCTGATAGGACAATAGCCACTTGTAATCAGCTGCCATTAGGATAACCCAACACCGGCAAGCGTGGATATAGGGACGCGATGGAGGCTCAGGACCTGGCGTTTTAGCTACAATTCATGCGGTTGACCTAGCACCGCTAGGTAAGGGGCCACTGCTTACATTAGTGTTTTATGCACGAAGAGGACACTGAGTGAATTGCATCCCAGACACCCCACTGTTGTTTTGTTGAATACACCAGAACTTGCTTTTGCACCTTCAATGACTTTTACACTGGCACTTTAAGTTTGCTGCACTTACTGGCATGTCATTGGTCATTTGTTTCGCAGGACAGCACAATATATTTTACATCACTATTATTGGGACATTTATTTAAATTATTTATTATCCATATTGCGTTGGATTGATGTGTTTTATTTGCGATATCTAGATCACCTTTAAGCACTGGCACTTTGTACGTTTTGCACCATTTATAAGGATATGTTTTTGATGGTTATTTCTGATTTATTCTATGTATTTTTATTTAGAATTATTCACATGAAGTAGTGTTTATGTCCCTTTGTGCACCTACACATGATTATCTAGATTTATATGTTTTTAGTGTCAACACTTATTTATGCGATTTTACATGCGATTTTTTTTGTCATTTAGTATATACCAACTGAAAAGGATTTTTTATGCACTTTTTTTCACATACACAGGATGCTGAGCATTAAGACTTGAATGTTTTTAGTGTCAACACTTATTTATGCGATTTATGTTATTATGCGATTTTATGTCATTTTATTAATTGACCACAGACAGAGATTTACAGCTTTCTTCTGGTTAGCGCAGCACCTCCCCCCCTATACCTTAATTGGAGGACCTGTTGTCTCTCACCCAAAGCTCTGTTCTCTGCACAGGCTAGGGTCAGCACAGTGATAATGTCAGTGCTACTTTTACAAGGAATAATCTGGGTTTGCAAAGACATTTGGTACTCACTCAATGCGTTTATATTCTTTGTAGCTATTGAGAAATATATTTACATGAACATTTTGTGTCCCGAGTTCAGCAGAGTGCTATGCATGTGCAGATTGTTTGCAGGCTTACATTTCTTAGTGTGAGCTTCAATAGATATCCACTCAGATATTCAGATAGTATGACTCTCCCTAAATAGTGAAATTATAGTGAAATTATATAACCAATATTGGTCAGCCAGTCATTGTATTTTTTTACACTAACTGCGGGTGAATAAATGTGAACCGCTTCTGTTTTTTCAATGTGTCTTTCAGGAAACTTTTATGACTTCATTGCAGAACAGTCATGGATCAGTTATAGCCAAATGTGCTAAAATCCCAGCTATTCACATGTACACTATATGCACAGCTCTATTTGTTTTCTGCAGCTGGGGGACTGTTTAACAAAAGAGGCACCTATTCAATGTATTCACACAATGATTTATGTTTACTTAGATTGACAATCTGTGTCTGCCTCCCACCTACCACTGTTCCCATTTCTGCCGGTTGTGCCCCCCCCCCCCGGTTCGCTCAGGCATGCAAATCTAAGACAAATACAATGGGAGCCTGCTGTATTTATTAGATTTATTGGACAGGGCAAAGTCATTTAAATGAATCGGAAGGGGTTGTCAGTGACAATATGGAAATTATATTTAGAATCTGTTCTGTATGAAATGTGGCTTTTTAGCAGTTAAGTTGCTGATGGTGTTCATGAGACAGATTTATGAGATATCAGGTTTATTCATTAATTCCTTTCTAAAGACAGAGAAATTGTATATGTCCTGAGTAACATTTATCTGTCATTGACCTTTGCAAATCCTTCCATCTGCCAAGGATTTCAGGTGCAGGGGTTACAAGTAAAGAATAAAATGTTGCATAGTTTCCTAAATGAGAGTCTGATTTGCAGTAGATGTGTGTCTAAAATTGTTCCTAATTTACTTGATAAATTTCCTCTAGTATGTATATTTTTTTTTATCCTTTTATTTCAAAAGATTCCATACTTTGGCCTTATTTACCAGAAGGTCGAACACAGGCTCCAACAGATGCTGAGGTGAGAATTTAAATGACTTATTGCATTCTGAACCTCATTGACATAGGCGTGCGCACAGGGTGTGCCAGGTGTGCCTGCGCACACCCTAATCACCCCGTGCTGGGACGATTCCCCCTGCTTCCTGGAGCCCCCATTTCCCCCTGCAGTGCTGCCAGCTTCCCTCTTCACATGCTGGCTGCTGCGGGGGATGTTTTAGGATGGAGAATGGGGGAAGGGGCCAGTAAATATTTCATTTCCTGGCCTCTTCCATTTTTGAATGAACACAGTGAGCAATCATTCTTAACTAAAGTTTCTGAAAGAACAGGAAGCCTCTCAGCACAGAGCATTTCTCATTCATTCACTGTCCAGTGTATGTGTGGCTGCAGAGAAAGGGGCTGAGGAATCAATATCCTCAGTCCCTTTCTCTGTCTCAAAAGGGAGACATCAGGGGTCTGTTTAGAGTGACCCTTGATATTTCACCAAAGACGCCCTACGGGGCTCCTAAACAAATTGTAAAAAATAATAAAAAACTACTGACACCATCCATTGCCCTACTGACACCAATCTCTGCTCTACTGACACTGTCCACTGCTTTGCTTATATATACCCATGTGTGTTTGTGCTTTGGGGTGCACACCCTAATGAAAAAGGCTCTGCACACCAATGCTCATCTTTTCATTGATCTTTCATTGCCACTGGAACAAAACTGTAAAATAATGTGCCCTCATAAAGTGACTGTAATTTCTAGCTTTAATTTATTTTTTAGCCTCCCTGGAGGTTTTCCTGAGTGTGGCTTGAGGTTAAATTTCAGCACCATTAGAGGTAACCCCGAGCCACACTCGGGATTACATCTCAGGATCCTGGTGCGGTATACTTACCTTGTCCCCAGGATCCTGCGATGTCCCCCGCTGTGTCCGTGGGCTCTGTCCTCCTCCCGAAGCCTCTGCGAGCGTCGCGACGCATGAGGGGGGAAACTGGTGGCAAATTCCAAAAAAGTGAAAATTCATAACACATACAGTACTGTAATCTTACAGATTATAGTACTGTATGAAATTATTTCACATCCCTTTTGTCCCCAGTGCTTTGTCCAATGCTCTTGGACTGTTCTTTCTGCCTGGAAACTTGAGATTGTCCATAGCAACCAAAAAGTGTCCCTTTACGTCAAAAGTGGCTTTAGATCAGCTAGAAAACAGCGATAGTAAATTAGAACACTTGCAGAATTAAGCGATAGTGAATCGTGGGGAAATTTATTTTATTATTATATTATTATTTTCTAATATTATTTACATTTATTTAATATATTATAATTTATGATTTTGTGTTTCAAACTTCATCATAGCCGGGATGTCTACTAGACTCTTGGTGGAGAGATTTAATTGTGTTATTGCTAAGAATTACAGGTCTACAATATAAAACGCCAAATTTCTATGCAAAATAATTGTACCGCTTTGAAACGCAATAATCTGAAATAATCATACCGCCAGGGAGGTTAAATAACAAACAGGTTTATACTTACCTGCTCGTGCTTCCACAGGCACACCTATGGGCTCCATCCTGAGCTGCCCTGCCTGTGTCCATAAACAGCTCGGCCCTGCTCCCTTGTCACAGGATTCCACTGACAGCAGCGAGATTCGTTGGCTCCCGTTGCTCTCAGGCAAGCCTGTGAGAGCAGGGAGAAGGGAGAGAGCCTCTACAGATGGGCACAGGTAAGTATACAGTGGGGTGAGGGAGCATACTGCTACCTAAACATTTTTGACCTTAATGCAAGGAATGCATTAAGGTAAAAAATGTTTAGGCTTTAGAACCACTTTAATATAATTTAGCAATGGCAGCTCACAGACTTCAAGGTGCACAGTGGACCTTGGACTACAGGCATGGTCTGGTGATTATGCTTGCCCCAAAAGTACTGAAAAAAGCACAAATAAATCACCTGTAGGATTAAAAAAAGGCATCATACCCACCCTTGTCCCAGCTTCTGTGGTGCAGGGGGTGGCATCATCATCCTTAAACAAAATCCTGTGGAATTCTGAGAGCCCCAAATCTCACAATTAGATGGAGAAGCACAGTGCTGGGAGCATGTTCTCAATGACGTTTAAACTACTTTAATTTCCCCTTATCTTACCTGAAGGGGGGTGACATTGCCCAAGCGCCAAGGGCAGAAGCTGGGGGAAAGGTGAATATTCGTATTAAACTTTATTCCCCTACAGATGATTTTTTTTTTTGCAATTTTTTTTCAAAAAGTTGTATGGGGAGGAAAACGGCTTTTTCAATGCGAAGTCCGCTTTACAGTTCCATTGATATCTACGCAAGCTATCTATCAAAAGCAGTTTAAAATCAGCTTGGGCTGTGCTTCCAAACAAGTCAACGTGGATGCATTGCAAATGCAAAACACAATACACTGGCCCTAATACAGCTGGCTGCTTGAAATAACAAATATTAAACTTGTATGTGCAAAACTTTTGCTATTTTTTAATTTATTTTTTCTTCTGTGCTATCATTCTTTTTCTTTCCCCCAGGGCCCATATTCTTGCCGGGCTTGCAGGAAGACTTTTCCACTGCAACGTATGTTGACCCGTCACCTGAAGTGTCACAGCATGCAGAAGAGGCACCGCTGCCCGTGCTGTGCTAAAGGGTTTAACGATACATTTGATCTGAAACGTCACATGAGGACTCACACAGGTAAGCTATTGATGGTGGGATCTGATGCACAGGCTCCCTGAACTTCTACAGTTCTTGTATTCAGAACTGACAGCTTCTTCACCCATACAGGTATCAGACCATACAAGTGTCCAGCCTGTGATAAGTCCTTTACTCAGCGCTGCTCGCTGGAATCTCATCTGCGCAAGATCCATGGGGTGCTACAGAGTTATGCCTACCGCCAGCGCCGCTCCAAGATCTACGTATGTGAGGAGTGCGGCTTTACATCCTCCAGCGCTGACACCTACACACTACATGTCCTAGAGGTCCATCCCACCAACCCCATGCTATCCAAACACCTACGGAAACGAGTAGCTGGTGTTCTAAGAGGGGAGATAGGAGGCCTGATGCATCCGACGCCGTGTTACCTTGCAACTCATGTCTCAACAAGATGACAGACATTACGAGCCTGGGAATTTCTTCTACGAAATCAGCAGGGGGAATAAAGAGCCACTCCATCAGCAGTATTTTTCTCTTGTTTGGGTGGAGTGGGACAGGATGACAGTGGCCTACGCTCTCAAATCCTTGTAAGAAGAGCTTGGCTTTTCAGTTGAGCTATTTATGTTACCAGACATGATTACTTAATACAGGAGAAACTATTGTGCCCTTTAGTGGACTCTCTTTCAGACGAGTTATTATCCTGTTGCAGCTGCACTGTGGGGAGATTGCTCCTTCTGGGATCTAAGCAGTATGCAACTGCCAGAGAGTATTAAACCTTGCTTCACTCCACCCAGAAAGGAGAACTCACTTTGTAGTATGTTACTTTTTAAAAGGATTTCATTGATGAGTCCCTATCTCCTGATGCCCCCGCATCGAGAGGGGTGCCACCAGGGGATGGGGTACCATTGCTCTAAGGCTGCACCAGTGATCAGTAAGCACAGCTCTATACACTATATTGTCAAAAGTACCGGGGCGCCTGCCTTTACACGCACATGAACTTTAATGGCAGTTTTAGTCCATCCGGTTCAATATTCAGTCGGCCCACCCTTTACAGCTTCAACCCTTCTGGGAAGGCGTTCCACAACGTATAGGAGTGTGTCTGTCTATGGCAGGGATCCTCAAACTACGGCCCTCCAGCTGTTGCAGAACTACACATCCCTTGAGGCATTGTAAAACTCTGACATTCACAGACATGACTAGGCATGATGGGAATTGTAGTTCCTGAACACCTGAAGGGCCGCAGTTTGAAGACCCCTGGTCTATGGGAATGCTTTACCATTCTTCCAATGATGTTGGACGAGAAGGCTTGGCTCGCAGTCTCCACTCCAATTCATCCCAAAGGTGTCCTATTGGGTTGAGGTGCATGCCAGTCACATTCCTCCACTCCAAAACTCACTCATCCATGTCTTTATGGACCTTGCTTTGTGCACTGATCCAAATCATTTGGTGGAGGGGGAGGGATTATGGTGTGCGGTTGTTTTTCAGGGGTTGTGCTTGGCCCCTTAGTTCCAGTGAAGGGAACTCTTAAGGCGCCAGCATACCAAGACATTTTGGACAATTTCATGCTCCCAACTTTGTGGGAACAGTTTGGGGATGGTCCCTTTCTGTTCCAACATGACTGTGCACCAGATCACAAAGCAAGACATGGATGTGCGAGTTTGGGGTGGAGGAACTTGACTGGCCTGCACAGAGCCCTGACCTCAACCCAATAGAACACCTTCATTGGGATAAATTAAAGTAGAGATTGCAAGCCAGGCCTTCCCATCCAATATCAGTGCCTGACTTCACAAATGTGCTTCTGGAAGAATGATCAAACATTCCCATAGACAAACTCCTAAACCTTGTGGACAGCCTTCCCAGATGAGTTGAAGCTGTTATATAGTTGCAAAGGGTGTGCCAACTCAATATTGAACCGTACGGACCAAACCTGCATCCAATTCGCAATAGTGTGAACCCAGCCTTAAGTGGCTGGAAATGTGGCTGGTTCAGCAGGGGCTGGCCGTATTCCAATCAGTTTGTGGCCATTCCTGCTCAACAGAAGTCGATTGTTTGATCAATTATTGTCGAAGGGGCATGTTTGAAAACTCCTCTCGATCAGTGGCTGTAGCCAATGAGCTGCAGCTGCTGATCCGTGTATTAATACAGCAGTGGGTGCAGCTGTCAGAATACAATGTCACTGAAAGGGGAATTCCTCCATCCACCTTGCTTATGTGGATGGTGAAATATGTGTTTGGCCAGCTTAACCACTTCAGCTCCAGAAGATTTTATCTCCTTCATGACCAGGTCATTTTTTAGCTTTTCAGCATTGCACTACTTTAACTGCCAATTGCTCGGTCTTGAAACATTGTACCCAAATTAAATGTATATATTTTTTTCCACACAAATAGAGGTTTCTTTTGGTGGTATTTGAACGCCACTTGGTTTTTTATTTTTTGGGAAAAATTGGTGACTTGCGCTAAACAAATTAGTATGTGTGTGGCTAAAGAGTACCACAACCTTAAAAAAGTCAAAATGCAAAAAATATATGTAAATGTGATAATATAACACACTATGCAAAACTTGGGGGAATGCACAGGCCCCCCTTGAGTACATATACAGATTATGCAATAATGTATCAAAATTAGTGCAGAGAATCTTTAAACAGAATGAGTTCCGTATATAATATATACAATTAGAAATATAAGTGTGAAGTATTAAAGAAATAGTCCATATGGAAAAAAACACCCAAAAACGTGATTGACAATCCTGGGTTGTCCAATTGTATGGAATCCTAGGTGTATGGGTCCACCACCATAAATAAAGAGCCTGGCTGCTTACCAGAACCCCATGACCCCCGTTACAGAGGGTCTAAATGGGCTGTGAGATCCTGTTATTCCTGAACTCCCATCAGTCAAGATGGAGGCTGGAAAGGGACGTCAGGAACTGTGGTGGAGATGAATGGGTCCACAGGGAAGGATTCAGCCCTCAGCAGAGTGTTATCATCATAAAGAGAAAAAGAGGAGGGCTCCCATAGTATAAAATCAAACGATATTTATTTAAAATAATAGTAAACACTCACATGTAGAATCGGAAATAACATCCTCAGAAGAAGAACAGTCTGTGGCACTGGCCGGATGACCACAGATAGCCCGTCCTGCTGGATATACAGCGACAGTGGGAGGTGATGCGATGATACCGCTCAGCCCTACGCTGCGTTTCGCAAAAAAATTACGTCTTCCAGGGGCACGAGCTGCTCATCACATCACCTCCCTTAAATAACAATGAAAAACCTCGCTCTGGGATCACTCACGCCAGACTTCCGCATTAGCCTGGAACGCACATTGACATAGTGCAAGTGCGCATGCGCGCCCTAGGTCCCGACTTCCGCATTAGCCTGGAACGCACATTGACATAGTGCAAGTGCGCATGCGCGCCCTAGGTCCCGACTTCCGCATTAGCCTGGAACGCACATTGACATAGTGCAAATGCGCATGCGCGCCCCAGGTCCCAATCAGCATCTCATGATAACACGTCCGGCGGCTGATCTAACAAACCCGGAATGGAAGCTGATGAGATAATTGTGCGCGTGCGCGCCCTAACTGCCGACCTCCTTCACATTATTGTCAGTCAGGTGGCTAAATAGGTGGGCGCAAAGTGTAAATCGTGGCCACTCGTGTGCATGGGCACCCGAGATGTCAGCAGTAGAGTGAAATAGAGCCAAAATTAAAAAATACCAGCCAATCCAGTGTGCATGGGCACCTAAAGCTGCAACAATAAAATGTGTTATCGACAACGATCACTCATAAGAAATCTATCATATTTGCTTATGATGCATGGTCAAATTGGAAGGATGCATATCCTCAAGAGGTTCACATTGCATCCAATGTTGTGTATTTAAATTTGGGCGGATGTTCCAGATATAAGCTGAAACATAATATTAAAAAACCGTCCGACCCAAATTGTGACACATACAGACCAAACATAAAAATGGGGCCTAAGGGGACATAGAAAAAAGAAACAAAGAGACCCCTGGTGGCCATCCTAAAAATTACATGTACCATTTAAAAATTAAAGTGGGGTTCCACCCAGGGGGGCCGTCCAAAAAAAAAAAAATTAAAAGTCAGCAGCTACAAATACTGCAGCTACTGACTTTTAATTGGACACTCACCTGTCCCTGGGTCCAGCGATGCGGGGGATCGAGGCCCCGCTCGTCTCCCCCCTCCGCTCGTCGGCGCCGGCATTTCAACTGTGGGCGCCGGGCTGTGGCTTCACAGCCTGGCACCCACTGCGCATGCGCGAGCGGCGCCGTGCGCCGTGATTGGCCGCTCAATCACCTGGGACCTGAATTGGGTCCCAGATGATTGACAGGAGGGAGGGAGCAGAGCAAAGCCCTTCCTGTGCCGAGGAGGATGTGATGTCACCAGCCCAGGCTAAGGGACAGGCAGACTACGATGGACCACCTAGCAACAGGCATTTAGAGGTAAGTAAAAAAAAAAAAAATATCCAAATGTTTTTTTGTTTTTTTTTTTAGAATTTTTTAGATAGGTTTGTTTTTTTGGGTGGAACCCCACTTTAAGTACGTATGTAATATAAGGAGAAATATTTATAAAGTTGGAAAAAAAAAAAAAAAAATAAACTAATGTACCTACACTAGAACTATAAAATCCTCAGTTATGAACTGAACGCTAATCAACCCATAAGCCGAAATGGTCGGAAAAAAAAAAGAAAAAAAAAAAAGCTTGTCCGGTGCTCAGGGCGTGAGGACCCAGAACGAAAGTCTCACAATAAATTGATACAATCAATGTATACATCGCGTAATCAAACATCATCGTCTTAATAAAAGCAGGAAGATGGAGAGAGAAGAAAGGGAAGGGGAAAAGGTAAAGGAAAAAAGGGAGGGAAAAAAAAGGGGGGGGGGGAGAAAGAGAGATATTAGGCCATGTGTTAGAATCAAAAGCAAAACCATCAAAAGGATTAGGCATTATTAATGAAGGCATTTACGTCTGTATCGACATATGGCATGAACATCGATACAGACGTAAATGCCTTCATTAATAATGCCTAATCCTTTTGATGGTTTTGCTTTTGATTCTAACACATGGCCTAATATCTCTCTTTCTCCCCCCCCCTCTTTTTTTTCCCTCCCTTTTTTCCTTTACCTTTTCCCCTTCCCTTTCTTCTCTCTCCATCTTCCTGCTTTTATTAAGACGATGATGTTTGATTACGCAATGTATACATTGATTGTATCAATTTATTGTGAGACTTTCGTTCTGGGTCCTCACGCCCTGAGCACCGGACAAGCCTTTTTTTTTTTTTTTTCTTTTTTTCGACCATTTCGGCTTATGGGTTGATTAGCGTTCAGTTCATAACTGAGGATTTTATAGTTCTAGTGTAGGTACATTAGTTTATTTTTTTATTTTTATTTTCCAACTTTATAAATATTTCTCCTTATACATTTACATACGTACTTAATTTTTAAATGGTACATGTAATTTTTAGGATGGCCACCAGGGGTCTCTTTGTTTCTTTTTTCTATGTCCCCTTAGGCCCCATTTTTATGTTTGGTCTGTATGTGTCACAATTTGGGTCGGACGGTTTTTTAATATTATGTTTCAGCTTATATCTGGAACATCCGCCCCATTGCAACATTGGATGCAATGTGAACCTCTTGAGGATATGCATCCTTCCAATTTGACCATGCATCATAAGCAAATATGATAGATTTCTTATGAGTGATCGTTGTCGATAACACATTTTATTGTTGCAGCTTTAGGTGCCCACGCACACTGGATTGGCTGGTATTTTTTAATTTTGGCTCTATTTCACTCTACTGCTGACATCTCGGGTGCCCACGCACACGAGTGGCCGCGATTTACACTTTGCACCCATCTATTTAGCCGCCTGACTGACCATAATGTGAAGGAGATTAGCATTTAGGTAACGCACGCGCACAATTATCTCATCAGCTTCCATTCCGGGTTTGTTAGATCAGCCGCCCGACGTGTTATCATGTGATGCTGATCGGGACCTGGGGCGCGCATGTGCATTTGCACTATGTCGATGTGCGTTCCAGGCTAATGCGGAAGTCGGGACCTAGGGCGCGCATACGCACTTGCACTATGTCAATGTGCGTTCCAGGCTAATGCGGAAGTCTGACGTGAGTGATCCCAGAGCGAGGTTTTTCATTGTTATTTAAGGGAGGTGATGTGATGAGCAGCTCGTGCCCCTGGAAGACGCAATTTTTTTGCGAAACGCAGCGCAGGGCTGAGCGGTATCATCGCATCACCTCCCACTGTCGCTGTATATCCAGCAGGACGGGCTATCTGTGGTCATCCGGCCGGTGCCACAGACTGTTCTTCTTCTGAGGATGTTATTTCCGATTCTACATGTGAGTGTTTACTATTATTTTAAATAAATATCGTTTGATTTTATACTATGGGAGCCCTCCTCTTTTTCTCTTTATGATGATAACACTCTGCTGAGGGCCGAGTCCTTCCCTGTGGACCCATTCATCTCCACCACAGTTCCTGACGTCCCTTTCCAGCCTCCATCTTGACTCCTGGGAGTTCCGGAATAGCAGGATCTCACAGCCCATTTAGACCCTCTGTAACGGGGGTCATGGGGTTCTGGTAAGCAGCCAGGCTCTTTATTTATGGTGGTGGACCCATACACCTAGGATTCCATACAATTGGACAACCCAGGATTGTCAATCACGTTTTTGGGTGTTTTTTTCCATATGGACTATTTCTTTAATACTTCACACTTATATTTCTAATTGTATATATTATACACGGAACTCATTCTGTTTAAAGATTCTCTGCACTAATTTTGATACATTATTGCTTAATCTGTATATGTACTCAAGGGGGGCCTGTGCATTCCCCCAAGTTTTGCATAGTGTGTTATATTATCACATTTACATATATTTTTTGCATTTTGACTTTTTTAAGGTTGTGGTACTCTTTAGTCACACACATACTAATTTGTTTAGCGCGAGTCACCAATTTTTCCCATTTATGTTGTGTGTTTGTGTCACATTTAGGACATCGCAGCATATATTCCATACATTTTTGAAGCGCAGTTATTTTTTCTTTTTTTGTTTTTATTTTTTACAATATAAAGGAAAAAATTAAAACATTTCCAAAAAAAAATATGTTTTACTTTCTGCTATAAAACATATCCAATGATTATTTTTTTTAAAAAATCACTTTTTTCATAAATTTTGACCAAAATGAATTTTGCTACAGGTTTTTGATAAAAAAAAAAAAATCCCAGCAAGTGTATATTGATTTGGTTTGTGTTAAAGTTATAGCGCCTACAAACTATGGGATATATACTGGAATTATTATTTTTTTATACTACTAATGGCAGCGATCAACCAATTATAATGGGACTGTGATATTGCAGAGGACAATCTGACACGAACTGACGCTGGGGAAACTAACTGCCACTGACATCACCAGTGACAATACAGTGATCAGTGATAATACTTTACACTGTCACTGTACTAATGACACTGGCTAGGAAGGGGTTAAATATGTGCCTAACAATGTTTACTGTGTCTAAAATGTGCTGCTTTTTTACTAATGATCTCTAAAACTGACAGATTGCTCCCTGTGTACAGAGCACTGTGTTGAATTTCAACACGGAGCTCTCGGCTGTGATTGCACACAGACGATCAGCAGGTCCCGGCAATGAATTATTGGCTGGGACTTGCTGACAGACTCCCACTGTGTATAATCACAGTGGGAGCCGGCAGGGTGGTGCGCCTGTGCACCCCTTAAACCTGGAACTAGGCACGATGTACACTTTGTGTACATCACTTTGCCTACAACGACTGCTCACCACTGCAGCACAATGCAGGCAGGCGGTCATTAAGTGATTAAAGTAGAATTCCTGTCTAACACTAACTAGTCTTAAAAATGTTCCCTCCCCCCTCCTGCTACGTAAGCTGCCTAACCTGTGTAAAAAAGATGTGTATATTTACCAATAGACGTGATTTGTTAGCCTGCTTCCCTTGCTTCAGTCAGCGGCAGCTGCAGGGGAGAAGAGGGAGTGGCAAGAACAGCTAGGCTATAGGAGCCTATGAGTGATGTCACGGCTCCTGGAATTCTCAGCCGTTGTCGAGCGCTCCCTCCTCTCCCCTGCAGCCATTGTTCACTAACACGGAATTACATGAACGAACTGGAGGGGACTAAAAACAAGATAAGTATACAAATCTTTTGTACACAAGTTAGGCCAGTGTTTCTCAAATTCCAGTTCTCAAGGCGCACCAACGGGTCAGGTTTTCAGGATTTCCCTTAGAGGAAACAGCTGTGGTAATTACTAAGGCAGTGAAACTGATCAAAGTTTGTGCAAAATAATGGAAAGCCTGAAAACATGACCTGTTGGTGCGCCTTGAGGCCTGGAATTGAAAAACATTGGGTTATGCAGTGTAGGCAGGAGGGAACCTTTTTAAGACTAGTTAGTGTTATGCTGGAATTCTATTTCAAGATTGGTAAAAATCCTAACAAAAATCAGCACAAAGGACAGTACTTACTATCAATGAGAGGTGCCCTTTGTGCTGATGGCTGCTGCTTTTGTTGAAATCAGAGGTTCTCTGAACCCCTTTCTTTATAGGCCTCTAGTTAAGACTAGATACAGCTAAGGACCACATACCCAGTTATAGATCTATGTCAATGTATAAGAAACTGACACACAGAAGATGAGTAATGATACCAGGGTACTATTGGGTTAAACAGATCAAGATCCATTAGACTAGTAGGGACATTGAATAGTATCCTATGTGACTTCTATTCAGCTGTCTGGGCCATCACTCGGTAATCCAAATGAAATGTTTTGACATATAAGGTGCTCTGTACATATACATAACATAAACTGATATTGTTCAAGAAGAGAACATTGTTGATGAAATGTGTAGAGTGTTCCTACACTTGTAGGAAAGAGCTATGTAATATGTAATATTTGAACATGCTATTTACTCAAACATGTGGTGAATTGTGAAATTTGTAGCCATGTAACATTTACATTTTTTTATGGGGTATGATTTTTTTTTTATGATAAAAAATAAATTGAATTGAAAACTGTGTACCTTTTTCCATATCTTTATGGGAAAAGTCCTATGTGTTTATATAAAGACATGTTTGCGGGACTAGTAGGGATGTGGGTACAATGAGGGCCTAAGCCAATGTAAAGGATGATACATAGACATCATTTATTGAATGACAACAAAAAGTTGTTGCATCAGAATTCTTTTAGACACTGCAGATGCCACACACATTACACAACTGATATAGAGGAAGTCCTCGCTGCCATTTTGTCATTGGTGGTACTTCTGGCCAAGGACCTGAGCAGGAGGAGAGGAGCAGGGCGTACTTCTTACAACCAGAGTGCTTATATGAAGTTTTTTAGGGTGTATGTTGTACACCTTAAATCCCCAAATGGATTAGGGCTTGTGTAGAAGGGTGTTGTAATGGGAAAGATATCTAGGTGAGAGATAAAAAGGAGAGTAGAACGGTGTTTTCCTGCATTTAATTTGTGTTTGACATCTGGAGTATGCTGTGCAGTTCTGGGCACCAGTCCTCAGGAAGGATGTACTGGAAATGGAGCGAGTACAAAGAAGGGCAACTAAGCTAATAAAGGGTCTGGAGGATCTTAGTTATGAGGAAAGGTTGTGAGCACTGAACTTATTCTCTCTGGAGAAGAGACGCTTGAGAGGGGATATGATTTCAATTTATAAATACCATACTGGTGACCCCACAATAGGGATACAAATTTTTTTGCAGAAGGGAGTTAACAAGACTCGTGGCCACTCATATAAATTAGAAGAAAAGAGGTTTAACCTTAAACTACATAGAGGGTTCTTTACTGTTAGAGCGGCAAGGATGTGGAATTCCCTTCCACAGGCGGTGGTCTCAGCGGGGATAGTTTCAAAAAAACTAATAAATAAGCACCTGAACGACTGCAACATACAGGGATATACAATGTAATCCTGACACATAATCACACACATAGGTTGGACTTGATGGACTTGTGTCTTTTTTCAACCTCACCTACTATGTACTATGTAACTATGTAACATGTTTTATACTAGCAAACTTAACAATTTGCAAAAAGCAACTTTAATGCTCACATGTAGAATAAGCAAAGCCTCTGAGCCTCATAGGACTCATTTATAAGGCAACAGCTGGCTGATAAAGGAGTGCTGCAAAGCTCAGAAACCTCATGTTTTCTTTTTTTTTTTAGATCAAATTGTTTTTATTAGTTTTCCAGATTATACATTGTACATCATAAATAGTGTAAAAAAAAATCACACCTTTATAACAATTATTACCCCATAACACACCCAGACTCATCGGCATATTATCTTAACCATACTTTATGCTTTACCCCCCTTCCCACCCCCCACCCCTATCACCCTGTTACCCACCCTCCACCCCACACAGTTGTTTCTATTAAGCTAGCCATATCTACAACTTGGCAGATCTTGTTACCCAATTAGAAGATCAGTACTTAATACTTATAACCACATGCGTCTAATCCCTCATTCTTATAATCCTACCCTCAGTAAGGTTTCATATTTCATTGCTCATTCCCTGGCACCATAAGCCCCATATCCTTGAGAATTTCCTGTAGTTTCCCCTTCTAGTATAAATTGTCTTTTCTGTTCTTACTACTGAGTTCATTGTTCTGACCCAATCTTCGGGAGTAGGAGGCACCACTGATAACCATGCTTTCGAGATCAGTTTCCTCGCCTGGTACAAACATCGTACAATTGCAAATGTCTATGTGCCCGTCCCCTATATTCTTACTGATTAGCCCCAGCACACAGGATTTGGCCTCATATTCGAATCTTATCCCAAACCTAGCTCCTATAATGTTTAGGATCTCAGTCCAATTCCTGACTAGTTTCGGGCACCTCCACATTATATGTATAAGATCGCCTGTCTTTAGACATCTGGGGCATTTATCGTCTGATCTTCGACCGAATCTGTACAGCCTCTTGGGGGTGTAATAGGCTCTATGCACTAATAAGAGGTGCGAAGCCCGCTGCGATGGAGAGAGGGACACCAGAGGACCACATGTTTTCTACATGTGAAGATTAAAATTGCCTTTTTGTCAGCTTCTGGGTTTGCTGATGAGCATATTTATTAAAATCTACTGTATATGGTGGCACCATCCACCACAATTAAGCTAGGCACTCCTTCTTTAAGGTCTTAAAGATATCTGGAGTGCACTTGGATATACAGTATCTCACAAAAGTGAGTACACCCCTCACATTTTTGTAAATATTTTATTATATCTTTTCATGTGACAACACTGAAGAAAGGATCCTCTGCTACAATGTAAAGTAGTGAGTGTACAGCTTGTATAACAGTGTAAATTTGCTGTCCCCTCAAAATAACTCAACACACCCCTAAGTGAAAATATCTAAATTGGGCCCATTTGGCCATTTTCCCTCTCCGGCATGGGGGTCCGCAAATAGGGGCAAGGCGGGGCCATTGCCCCCCCCCCCCCCCGGATTGTCCCTAAATTCTGTTTTTTGTCCCATGTCCCGGGCACCTTCATTCCGGGATGATACAGTGTCCCAGAATGAAACAAAAACACACCGCCCGTCCGCCACCCTGATAATCATTTGCCGAAGCAGCCAAACTGGTTGCTAGGTTAGGGCCGCCCCGCGTCTAGCAACCAGTGACGTCGGTTGACACGTGGGCACCCTACGGCTGAGCAACACGGCTCCGAGTCCACCCACCTCCTCTCTCCTTCTCTGCCTCCGGCCGCAGCAGCAGAGAGATAGAGCAGCCACACCAGAGCGACGAGGCGAGCGTCTTCATTCTCAGTCCTGACTGGTAGTGGCACTGCTGGTAAGCCAGGATCCAGCCTGTGCCCAATCAGTGCCAGTCCTGGGGCCGCCGCCGACTACTCCCGCAGCCGCTGCAGCACATTGCCAGCAGCCCGCCTTCTCCAGTTCTCCTCCTGAGCCTCCTCCCGCCCACGAGGTCCACGAGTTTTGAGCCACCAGGCAAACTTCCAGGTTAGTGTTTGTTGTGGCAGCAAAAATCATTCATGACCAGCTCTAAAATGTGATACAGCAACTTGCTGGAAAATACGACTTGAGTCTTTACACTTTCTTTCATTCTTTAGTCACTATTACATTTTTAAAATCTGCAGACGCTCCACTTCTGTGATAGTGTGATTACATCAGCTACATCCTCTACATCAAAAAATAACTGCACTTTTTTTTTTTTTAATTATGCCCCCTGAAAAAAGTTCTGCGGACGCCCATGCTCCCCGGTGTCATGTGACTCGTTAGTGTTACAAGGTCTAATGTCTTCCTGTTTCTCCTCCCAGCCAATCAGGAAGCGAGGCCTGAGTCCCGATTGGTCAGAAGTCCTAAGACCTGATTGGCCGCGAGTCCTAACTCCTGATTGCCTAGAAGGAGAAGGGACTGCCGGGACTCAGGAGGAGACACAAGGGGGGGGGAGCCTGACACCTGGATTGAGTAAGTGCAGGGGCTGGTGGGCGATCGATCTAGTGACAGGGGAGCGGTGATCAATCGAGTGACGGGGAGCGGCGATCAATTGAGCGAGCGCCGGGGGTATGAGTATGTGGTTGGCTGCCTGGTGGGGCAGCAGGCCGTCCCCCCAAGAAGATTGAGCACCAGCCGCCACTGCATTCAACCATGTGTTAGGACAGACAGTGCTTAAATCTAATACAACTAAGGAGATGATATCTGCCTACACAATACAAACAGGGTTAATTATAGAAGACACGGCTCCCCATCACCCTCATAACAAAGAGAACTAAGTAAGACTTTTCCTTCCTGTAAGTTTCAGAAAAGAGCATTTAAAAAAGTAATATGCATTTTTAAAAAATGTTTTTTTTGGTTATGCTAAGTGAATGGGGATATGTAACAGATGTACAATAGGTGTTATCTCAATTTGGCTTCAAAAGTGGAGATACACGCTTAAAGGGGTTGTAAACCCTCGTGTTTTTTCACCTTAATGCATCCTATGCATTAAGGTGAAAAAAATTCTGTCACTGACCGGCCCCCCAGCCTCCCCCCCATTTTACTCACCTGAGTCAGTTCGTTCCCACGCTGGAGATGCTCAAACCCTCTCTAGCAGGGGTCTCGGCTCTTGATTAGATAGATTGATAGCAGAGCAGCCATTGGTTCCCGCCGCTGTCAATCAAATCTAATTAGAGGGGCGTCGGGGCCGAGTCCGGCATTCTGTGTCTATGGACACAAATTCTGGACTCGGGAGTGTGCCTGCACGGTAACCCCCGGGGAGAACTCTTCTCCTTGGGGGTTTTCTGATGCGGGGAGGAGCCACGAGCGCTGTTGGGGGACCCCAGACGATGAGGATCAGGGCCATTCTGTGCAAAACGAACTGCACAGTGGAGGTAAGTATGATATGTTTGTTATTTTTTAAGAAAATGACACCCCCTTTAAGTTGAATTCCAGATAATAACATAATTATAGTAAGTTCTTCATGTCCTCCATACTGAAACTCAAAGGAGGAAAAAGGAGTAGTTCCCCAGTGGTTTTAGGGTGTCTATTGGAGTGTGTATGAGACACTTCCAGCAAAACTACCAAGATCTTGCATGCTGAGGTTTTGGGAGAAGGCTGGAAATTTGGATGAATTTGGATGAATTTGGATGAGCTGTGTGCAGTTCTCATGGCTAAAAGGTAATGTCCTTAAAAAGAGGCTGTACTCTTGCAAATACACACAGGATACATGCCATTGCCACTTCCTGTAAATGAGATCCTGGAGATATGACCTTTAGAGGGACTTTCCCATTTGGCATCAAATCCCTCCGTCCCTCGTTCATCCACATTTGTCCCTCTTTTTTGGTTTGATTTTTAGATAGCTTTGAAAGTCAAATAATGCAATTTTATAGATATCAAGTGCACCACAAAATCTTTGATCTAGCTTCTGCATTATTGTATGTATTACTCTTGAAATCAGTATAAAGGAAAATTAGTGGTAAAGAAATTTGCACTTGTGGATTAAGCCAATCATTTTATTTTATTCACTCAATTAATTTTATTAACTCTTTATGGTTTGCATGGGGGCATATCTTATGCCTACATAAGATATAAAGGAATAAATATGAACTCAAGTGTTGAAGTTCAGGTTAAATCAGATATTAAAAAAAAAAAAAAAAAGGCCAGTGGCCTCCAGAAATCAGATACAGCTGAGCTTATGTAAGACGGGGCTCCTAGAGAGGAAACAGATCGAGTCTCATTGTTGACGTTTCTGAAATTGTGGAAGCAAGTGGCTTGTAATTTAAACTCTTCCCCATGAGATGCAATAAATCGGGTCATGTAACAAGACATTGTTATGCTATGAATAGTGATATGCAGCGTGTCATGAACCCAGAACAAACAGAGGGATTGAGGCATGCTTTTCATGCTGGATATCCAAGCTAAGATGTGTGAAATTACAGCATTGGTTAAAGAATAATTTATATGGAGTCCAGAATGTGGCGTTAGATTATTGCAAGTGAGTTGTGTGCATTTCCATAGTTGGAGGGCTATATATTCTGCTATTTGAAAAGCCAACACGATTCAAAATCCATCAAGAGGAGTGCACAGACCTGATGAGGAAACCTAGATAAGAACCATAAGTCATGGGAACACAGAGGATTCCCTAATAATGTCTGGAGGATAATTGGCTTTCAAGATACATTTTCTTTTCATCTAATATACAATAATATGATATGTGCTATAACGTACTAAAGCAACCCATCCAAGCACATGTCCAATCCTTCCTGTGATGGCAAGTAGAATATTTGGCTACATGTGTCTTGGTAGGTAGGGCTTCCCCTGATCAACTCTCCTGTCAGGTTCTGGGGCAAACCAATGCCACAAACTATGACTCAATTGAAGTCAGAAGAGCAACATTTCATCTTCTTCATGAGCAGGAAGATAATTCCTAGAGACTTAGCATATGCCACCCTTGAAAAGAAGTGTCTTGTGATAGGGTGGGTACTGCAGAATTTGCCCCACCATTTGTATGGTTGCAGACTTGGAGCCCCTTAGCTGGCTAAACAGTGTTGCTAGGGAGACTGCTAGGCCCCTTTCACATGGCCCAGATCCACTTTTGCTCAGCAGGGGATCTGTCAGCTGATCCCCTGCTGAGCCAAGCAGAGCTGTCAGATGACCGTTTCGTGTCCACTCCGTATATGTGGAGCGGACAAGGACACAGCCCGCTCTGCTCTGTGGGCAATCAGATGTAAATGGACTGGCTGTCCATTTACACCCGACTGCCCCCCGATCTGATCTGGTCAGATGGAGGGGGGTGGATCCCCCTTATGTTTGTTTTTTCCAGATCAGGTCAGAGGTAGTTGGGTGTAAATAGACACAAGTCAGTTTACATCTGACTTCCCATAGAAGAGAATCGAGAGTCCAATCGGGTCTGCTTGAAAAACAGGCAGGCAGACCTGATCGGATGACACATGTAAAAGGGGCCTTAAGCTCCTCAGGTGGAGCCTGATTCTTCAGCAATGCAACTTGACCATAATGCTCAAAAGGGAATGTAAATGGATGTTGCGCCAAGCTGAGGCAACAGCAGTCATTTGCGTTGAGTAGGAACTTGTAATTCCCTCCCATGCAACCACCTGATGGGAGTGTGTGAAAAGGGGATCTGGGCACCCCAAAACTGTGTGGTCAAACACAGGGCAGCCTTGTTGTTTTAAATTTTGCAAGCAAGAAGTGATAGTTTTTAGAAAAAGACACAGAGCAGACTTACATCTACATAGCAGCCAGTGATCCCAGGAATGCATATCCACAGCCATTACTGAACACAAAGGGGTTGATTTACTAAAACTGGAGCACTCAGAATCGGGTGAAGCTGTGCATGGTAGTCAATCAGCTTCTAACTTCAGCTAGTTCATTTAAGCTTTGACAAAAAAAAATGGAATTAAAAAAATGGAAACTGATTGTTTTTTTCTGCAATGCTACACCAGAATTTGCATTCTCCATTCTTAGTAAATCTACCAGAAAGTGTTAATAAACTGGTGATATCAGCGTTGAGCCAGAGCGCTATTAGGCCTCATGCACACAGACATTTACAGGTGCATCTCATGAAATAGGAATATCATCAAAAAGTTAATTTATTTAATTAATTAATTCAGAAAGTGAGACTCATATACTTTGTATAGATGCATTACACACAGAGAGATATATTTCAAGCATTTATTTCTTTTAATTCTGATGATTATGGCTTACAGCTAGTGAAAATCCAAAATTCATTATCTCAGAAAATTATAATATTACATAAGACCAATAAAAAAAAAAGATTTTTAATACAGAAATGTTGGGTTACTGAAAAGTATGTCTATGTACAGTATGGTATGCGCTCAATTCTTGGTCGGGGCTCCTTTTGCATGAATTACTGCATCAATGCGGCGTGGCATGAAGGCGATCAGCCTGTGGCACTGCTGAGGTGTTATGGAAGCCCAGGTTGCTTTGATAACGGCCTTCAGCTCATCTGCATTGTTGGGTGTGGTGTCTCTCATCTTCCTCTTGACAATATCCCACAGATTCTCTATGGGGTTTAGGTCAGGCAAGTTTGCTGGCTAATCAAGCACAGTGATACCATGATCATTAAACCAGGTATTGGTACTTTTTGGCAGTGTGGGCAGGTGCCAAGTCCTGCTGGAAAATGAAATCAGCATATCCATACATCTGGTCAGCACAGGGAAGCATGAAGTGCTCTATTATTTCCTGGTAGAGGGCTGTGCTGACTTTGGACTTGATAACACACAGAGGGCCAACACCAGCAGATGACATGGCTCCCCAAATCATCATGGAGTGTGCAAAATGTTGCATTTCATTTGGAAATCAAGGTCCCAGAGTCTGGGGGAAGAGTGGAGAGACACAGAATCCAAGTTGCACGAGGTCCAGTGTGAAGTTTCCACAGTCCATGATGATTTGGGGAGCCGTGTCATCTACTGGTGTTGGTCTACTGTGTTCTATCAGGTCCAAAGTCAGCGTAGCCCTCTACCAGACTGATCGCCTCCATGCCACACCACATTGATGTAGTAATTCATGCAAAAGGATCCCCGACCAAGTATTGAGTGCAATAAATTACCATACATGGACACACTTTTCAGTAAGCCAACATTTCTGTATTAAAAATCCTTCTTTTTTTTACAGGTCTTATGTAATATTATAATTTTCTGAGATACTGAATTTTGGGTTTTCGCTGTAAGCCATAATCGTCAAAGTCAAAAGAAAGAAATGCTTGAAATATATCACTCTGGGTGTAATGCATCTATATAATATATGAGTTTCACTTTTTGAATTTAATTACTGAAATAATTACCTTTTTGATGATATTTTAATTTTATGAGATCCACCTGTATGCACAGCTGCATGAGCGTTTAGCCACACATGTGCGTATGGCTTATTGCCTTAACACATCACTTTCTCTTCTGATATGTTTTATCGCCCAAACATTTCACTATGTTAGTTGTCCATCTCTGGACTCATTCTATCGGATCAAAAACTTTAAACTGATTGTCAAAAATGGGATTGAAACCCACACCTCCTTTTGGAGATCATAACATCCACAGACAGTGAAGAGACAACTCTTGGATCTGCCACCCTAGACCACTAAGCCACCCTGACAAGAAAATATCAGTGGCAGGTGAGGCTGAGGGGATCATTGGTAATGTTTTGGTGACGGCTGGTGAGATCTGACCTGCCGTTTGTCAAAAGGGGTACTTGGTTAATATTAACAAAAAAAAGTGAACACACTCATCCTAAGATGACGGTCACTGAGCTAAGATAATTTCTACCTGCATAATTTAAAACAAAAACACACAAATATAAAATTGAATGTCTTTTATTGGTATTTACATGATGTTGGCGAGAAGAGCCGTTGGTAGAGTCAACGTGTTAGAAAAAATGTTGGTGTGATTCTTGTTGTCTTCCGCTTGGTGGCACTCTTGTGTAACAAGATTTAAACCTTAGACTGCATTAAAAATCCATTTCCCCTTTTGCAGTCATGTTGGAGAGAACCCCACTACACTGTATGTTTATTATGCAATCCCATACACACATCATACCTTAAATTATTTTTTCAAAATATTTCTTACCTGTCTATTTGCTTCTTTGGCACAGATTTTGAACAATTTTAAAGTGCATTAGAGTAGCATTTCTCAACCATTTTGCAGGCAAGGCACCCCTTAAAGTATGAAAAATCTTGAAGCACCTGGGTGCTATATACATTGTTTTTTATTTCAGGATAAATTGGGCCATCATTTGGTGGCAAATGTTATTGAATACCTAGGTTTTTAACTTTAGATATATAGTGTATACAAAAAAAAGACAAAATGAATTCTCCCATGATGCTGCATGTGTGTTACACCATTGTTTGGGGGGCTGTCGTTTTGAAATATTTTTTTAAATGATGCTATATGAAAGGGAGCACATGACAAATATAAAAGTAGATGTTATCTCAAGTTTGCTGTAAAAATGGAAATGCACTTAAAATCGATCTTCTGGCTAATGTAAAAATCTAAACCTGTAAATGTGGAGGTCGAACTCTGAGCATTCTGCCAGGTGGGGAGTTAAAGTGGTAGTAAAGGCTAACCCTAACAATTCTTAAAAACATTCCCTCCCATTTCCTCCTACCTATCCTGCCGACTCTGTATAAAAAAGATCTCTGTACTTCTCTTTTTTTAATCCAGCCTGGTTACATGATTTGGCAGCTCTGGCTTCCCTATGGAAGGGAACCCTCAACAGTGCGGCACAGTGGTGCAGTGGTTAGCACTCTCGCCTAGCAGAAGAAGGGTCGCTGGTTCGAATCCCGACCACGACACTACCTGCCTGGAGTTTGCATGTTCTCCCTGTGTCTGCGTGGGTTTCCTCCGGGTACTCCGGTTTCCTCCCACACTCCAAAGACATGCTGGTAGGTTAATTGGATCCTGTCTAAATTGGCCCTAGTATAGGTATGAATGTGAGTTAGGGACCTTAGATTGTAAGCTCCTTGAGGGTATAGGGACTGATGTGAATGTATAATATATATATGTAAAGCGCTGCGTAAATTGACGGCGCTATATAAGTACCTGAAATAAATAAAAAAATAAAAAAATAAACAATGGCTGTGAATTCCCAGAGCCATGATGTCACCCAAAGGCTTTCATGGCCAAACCCCATGCGGCACTCCCTCCTCTCCACTACAGTAGCTACTCTCTGACATGGAGAGCCAGAGCTGCTAGATAACACGACCAGACCGGATTTTTTTTTTAAAAAGGGAGGGGGGAGGGAGCAGTTTTAAGAATAGTTAAAATTAGTCCTTTCTTCCACTTTAAGGCCGGGTTCACACTAGCTGCGGCCGTGGCTCAGAAACAGGGGGTCCGGTGCGTCCCTGTTCTCCTTTTCAGGTGCAAATCGGATCCAAATTTTTGCCTGAATTTGGACCCGAAACGGAGCCAAAGACGCACAGGACTCTTTTCCAGCCTGGACTGCGGCCGTCCCAGAGATGTGTGAACCGGCACCATTGAGAGCCAGTCACGGTCTCCCATCATGCAAATTGGATGTGGGGAAATCCACATCCAATTTATATAAGTGTGAACTCAGCCTGAATCTTGGCTCTCTAGAAGAGTTATAGGGCACCTGCTATCCTACACTTCCCTCATCCCTTACTGGGAGCTGGGGTTCCTCCAGCTGGCTGCTACTTTACCAGCTAGAGTAGTGACCTAGCGTCTGGTGGTAGGAATCTCATTGCCACAGTGTCATATACCAGTGGAGCCTGTAGCTCTTATGTAGTGATAAGCTCGGGTTTCCTCTGAACTCATTTCTATCCAAACTTTCAAATTGCACTCTTATGAAGTTCAATTAGCTGCAGTTCGGATCATGTCCCACCCCGGAGCATACATAAACAAAGAGGAGGGATGCTGGTGACATCAATGCCCTTATATGGACACGTCCCCATATTTACTCATGGTTACTGGCTAAATATGGGCATGTGTCCTTATAAGGGCACTAACATAACCAGCATCCACACTTTGTTTACATGTGCAGCAGAGCAAGACATGATCCAGTCTACAGCTGACTGGGCTTTAAAAGAGCAAAATTTGGAAATTCCAATAGAGATGAGTTTGGATGATGCCCACCGAACAAGTAAGTAGTAGAATGTTTGTCTTACCTTACAAAAACATATGTCTTTGTACGCTTGTCTATAAAGAAATTGCTGCCGCCCCCCCATTATAGAAATGCTAATTGTCTTGACTTCTATATGTAGCACTGGTAGATTTTCAATCTACTGCTTATAGGTAAATTTAGTGGGTTATCTGTTCATACATAGTCAGATTTGCCTCTGTTCCAGCTTGGCTGAGTTGCATGTAGTTTTGCACTGTGCCTGTGGGTGTCGTTGTCGCCATGGGTCAGTCTTGGAAAGGCAACACGTTGTAGCGTATGAGTGCTCCTCTGTCCCAGAGATAACTCGGTGGAGGTGGTCCTCCGAGTTGCATTCTGGGAGAGGGTATTTATAGGACAGAAGCCATGTTTTGGGGTTGACAGGTATGTGCTAGAAGTACTATCTTGTGGTCCTCTGACCGGGAGGCCCACGTCGCTGCAGCGTGTGGGTGGGCCCAGAAGCCTGTCTGGGGCCTACCACAGCGGCAAGGGAATGGTCCTGGGCTGTCTGTCCTACGGGAAGAAGCTGGACAACTGAGAAGATCCCAGGGGAGGACCCGTCATGGAAGGATCATGCAGAGTGCTGGTCTGGAGAGGGGCCTGGTGACTCAGTTGGAGGACGCATCCTAAATAAACCCTACCGCATAGTACTGCCGGGTTGGCTTAAAGGTCCTAGTGCTGTGTTTGCTATTCACCGTAAACCATTACATCCTGTGGCAGAGGATCGTACGGGTTTCTATTCTAATCAATTCTGTGGCAGAGACTTTTGTTCGTGCTGCGTACTGGCTGCTAGGTTAGTGAGAGAAACCTATCCAGGCAGGCAAAGATTCAACACGTTTAAAGAGAATATATTCACCTACAAGATTCCAATTCCTAATACTACACTAAGAAAAGGTATTTGAACTTCCCTGCAACTCTTCTTCTATCTCTTTCCTGCTATTTCCTTCAACTACGTTTATTAAAGCATTGGAAAAGATACTCAAGTGTCCGGTGCCTACATTGTCTGGAATTAAACTCAATGGGACCCTAGACCCGGTTCTGGTGAAATTAAGGTAACGAAGGTGATGGTAACAGCCCGCTTAAACCAGCAGCTCCACCGTGAGTTATTGCTACATATACTTCTAGGGAATGTATCCAAAACAAGATACAGCAAAATAAGTCTGGCAAAAGTCAGATTTCCTTATTTCTGTACTTGCCCTGGGTTAGTATTGAAGTCAATGCTTCAACATGACAGCCAAGCAACTTGCATTTTCAGTAGAAGAAGTCAGTTTGACTTTTCTTAAGCTTGCATTTGCTGCATGCTTGTTGCAGGGCTGTAATTTAGAAGTATTAGAGCCAGCTACAGCCAGGCAACTAGCCTTTTCCTTAAATCAGCAAGGGCGGCACCTATATTTCTCTTGTGACAGTTGTATAGTAAAGGAAACAAAAAAAAACCAGTAATGTGGGCTTTGTAACACAACCAAGGAAAGGTTTTGCTTCACCCTAATGTATGTGGGAGCATCCCACCAGAATTCTACAATTGTACTGTAAAACATCTGATGGAGTATAAACCCATCTTATCTGATGAGAAGACACACCAATAGAAGATATGCAATTAACCACTGTTGGCTAATTTTCTAATTTAGAATAGTTTCATTGTCTGTAGGGTCATGTTCTGCTGTTCTTCCCATTACCTGCAGTATCATATTCATCCTGTTCTGTATTCATATCCAATGCCAGCAATTATTTACAGCTGTTTTGCCATATTTATTGTGTTGTGGTTAGCACCCTGCTGCTTATGGACTTTATTAAATATGATCCCTTGCACTGAGCTTGCTCAAACAGCGAAGAAGACATATAAACCATGACTGGTGTATGCTGATGTATGGTTTTTCCTCACCTGTTACCCCGCCCCACCTACATTATTACCCTTACCTTCCCAATAAAACACACATCTTCTGGATTAAATGGCTGCATGGCCCCTTTATTAACAATCATAACAAAATTCCATAAATTAACTTCCATTTTAAATATATAACAACTTTTATAACTTTTTAACATTTATATACTGACTGCTATATACTGAAGCAAGGTATTCTATCGCATCGGCTGTACCACCACCACTTCCGCATTCTGGCCCCTAGCCGTGATCCCACCAGCTCAGGGACAACTATTACCACCTTCTTGCCCAATACAGCCCGACTACTGATAGCCCATAATTACCATATAGGGAAGGTACCCATACCGAGATAGGCCCAACCCATTCCACACCATATACTGTATACCTTCCACCATTCCGATATTCACGAACCAGAGACCCCTGCTACAGACACCCACCAGTGACACCTTACGCATGGGCGGCCCGCCACAGCCGCACGGCCCGTTGGAGACCTTCCTGGAGCTCCAGGAACCACATGTCTATGCCCACCACTGACAAGTGAACCCCGTCTACCCTTAAATACAGGTCATAGTCTCCCTCCAACTCACAATGGCGAACCACCAGCCCTCCATTGCGGCCTTATTTATCCTGTCAACTGACCTGGCTCCCCTCCAAGCTGTTCTGCCAATGATGTCTGACCAGATTAAGACAGTGTCTGGAAAGGCCGTACGCAACCAAAGGAAATTGCATTTTATGTCTTTAATGAGGTCCCTGGATGCCTTGATACTAAGGTCATTGCCCCCAACATGCATTAGCAGCACATCAGGAGGCCTATCCATCCTGGTGTACCGCTGTATCTCTGGCACTACTCGGGACCACAGCATGCCAGGTATCCCAATCCATCAGACCGTGGCCTCCTCCCTTGAAAAAATCAGCTGCCTGCCTTCCGGTCTAACCAGAGCCCTCCTAGCCCCCCAGTGAACATAGAAATGACCCAGGATCCACATCAGGCACACAGGGCCTGAAAAACAAAAACGAGAACATAGGCAACAAGACCCAATACACCAAACATGCAGAACCCCATATTGCACTACCATCCCTAGGCCAGAAAGGCCACACACATTTAACACCACAGAAATAACACAAAAAAGGACATAGACAGGCACCCGACAAGGGTGTCCTCTATCCCCTGCCCTTTTCTCCCTGATGGTCGAGCCCCTGGCTGTTGCACTACAGTCCTCGGATGCTGTCAGGGGGGGGTGTGGGTCGGATCCCAGGAGGAAAAGATAGCACTTTATGCTGATGATATTATCCTTTTCCTCCGGGATCCGTGGCCCTCCCTCCAGGCAGCGTTAGAGCTCCTCTCACACTTCGCTGACATGTCAGGACTAAGAGTTAACTGGCACAAGTCCCAGATAATGCCAGTGGATTCGGGTGCTACACAGTTAGCGGATCCGTCACTTCCACTTCAATGGGCTGAGAGTATACAATATTTTCCATATTTCACGTACAGGACTTCTGCAAGCTTAACCTTCTCCCTCTCCTACAAAATTTTCAAAATAGACTGAAAGCATGGGCTAACCTCACCCTCACATTGATTGGAAGGTTCAATTTAATTAAAATGAAACTACTACTCCCTCTTCTGTATGTAGTGCGCCATTCTACAATGTGGATACCCAAAGCACTTTTTAAGCGGCTAAATTCTCACATATCCAGTTTTTTGTGAGGCTCTGGCCCCCTTCATTTCCGATTGCCCATTCTGGCCTGCCCTGATTTCTTCCTTTATTTTATTGCGGCAATGCTTACCCATGCTCACAACTGGCTCATGTCAGATGCCACCAATGCAGTTGTGGGGTTATTCGAAGCACTGCAGAATATTTTATTTCGGGGTACTATTGTTCCACATCCCCTCACTATCTCAATGAAAACGGTGCTTAGAGCATGGTCTGGGGCGGCCGGCCCTCGGGTGGCCGATCCCCAGGTGTGTTCCCCAAATACCTTGTGTAGCGCCGGTAGATTTCTAATCTACTGCTGATACTGCTACTTTTTTCCACCCTCACCGGCGTCATCCCTTTTTTTACTGCTGATAGGTAAATTTAGTGGGTTACTTGTTAGGTTAAGTTAGATTTGCCTCTGTTCCAGCTTGGCTGAGTTGCGTGTAGTTTCACACTGCGCCGGTGAGTGTCGTTGTCACCATGGGCCAGTGTTGGAAAGGCAAAGTGTTGAAGCATATGAGTGCTCCTCTGTCCTGGAGACAGCTCGGTGGAGGTGGTCCTCCGAGTTGCATTCTGGGAGAGGGTATTTATGGGAGAGACGCCATGTTTTAGGGTTCGTTTTCCAGCCACCTGCTGGCCCTCCTGGCTGACAGGTATGCATTAGGAGAACCACCTCGTGGTCCTCCGATACGGAGGCCCGCGTGGCTGCAGCGCGTGGGTGGGCCCAGAAGCCTGTCTGGGGCCTACCACAGCGGCAGAGGAATGGTCCTGAGCTGTCTATCCTGAGTGAAAAAGCTGGACAACTGAGGAGATCCCAGGGGAGGACCCGTCATGGAAGGATCATGCAGAGTGCTGGTCTGGAGAGGGGCCTGGTGACTCAGTTGGAGGACGTATCCTGAAGTAATCTTACTGCATAGTACTGCCGGGTTGGCTTAAAGGTCCAAGTGCTGTGTCTGATATTCACCGTGAACCGTAACGTCCTGTGGCAGAGGACCGTACGGGTTTTGCTCCAAACAAGTCTGTGGCAGAAACTTTTGTTCGTGCTGCACACTGGGTGCTAGGCAAGTGAGAGAAACCTATCCAGGCGGGCAAAGATTGAATCCCACAAGGGGAGTACATTCAGCTACAAGCGTTCAATTCCTAATGATGTACTAAAGAATACTAAGAAAAGGTATTTGAGCTTCCCTGCAATTTTCCTTCTACCTCTTTCCTGCTACTTCCTTTATTACCTGTTCATTAAAGCATTGGAAAAGATACTCAAGTGTCTGGTGCCTACATTGTCCGGAGGTAAACTCAACGGGACCCTAGACCCGGTGCCGGTGAAATAGAGGTGGCAAAAGTGAAGGTAACAGCCCGCTTTAAACCAGCAGCTCCACCGAGAGTAATTGCTACACTTGCTATGGATTAATCCTTCTTTACCTGAATTCTATTCCATCCCGGACCCGGTAATATGGACGTCACGGGACATTCTATATTTACACCATATTTGTGAGAATGATGCACTGCTGACATTTCACCAACTTAAAGCTAGATTCGACTTATCCAATGTGTACTTCTTCCGGTTCCTGCAGCTCCGCCACATCTACAGGGCACAGTTCGGGGGCTCTCCCCTGACTCTTTACCAGTCAAACATGGAGTCGCTTCTACGTCAGGAGACATTAATTAAACCATTATCCACAATTTGCAAGGCTCTGCAGCCTACCGTACATCACGGTTTGGAGAGACTTCGTGACTTCTGGGTGTCAGAGCTGCCGGAGTTGGATTTGGAGGACTGGGAAGATATTTGGGACTCCCCCTTTGGACACCTGGTCTCTTCTAGAGATCGGTTGATCCAGTTTAAAATATTACACAAGTTTTATTACACTCCATACAGGCTTCACAAAATATACCCGGACTGCACTTTGCAATGTTGGCGCTGTTGAGCTGACTGTGCGGGTTTCTTACACATGATCTGGTCATGCCCCGATGTACAGCATTACTGGTCATTAACTACAAACTTTATCACTGAATTGACTACAATTCCTATACCCCACAAGATAGAGATTTGCCTGCTTAGCTTGGTGGATGCTCTTGCCCCTTCAAGGGCAGTCCCTACACTACTAGGATTGCTTCTCTTCTATGCCAGGAAACTCATCATACTCAAGTGGAGAGTTCCCACATCTGCCCTGCCCTGGAAATCATTAGTCAACCTTGCAGTACCCTTATATAAAGAAACCTACTCTAGTAAAGGATGTCCCCTAAAGTTTCAAAAGGTCTGGAACTTATGGCTAGAGTCTGAAACCACAACTGTAGAACAAGAAGACCCTGTAGGACTATCGGTCTGATTTGATTTACATATGAGATGAGGGTTCCTCCGATTGCCCCCCCAGGGGTGCATTCTGACTAACCACGCGCCTATAGCCACCCACTTGTTATAGACTTTTTCTTGGGTGATACCTGTCGTATATCACATATCTATGTGAATTGCTGAGCATTACACGTATCCTGTTATTTTTAGCAGCAAGCTATGGGGTTGTTTTGTTGTTGTTTAACTTGTTTAACTAGTTTAGGTATGATATGCCTTGCCTAATGTTTTATGCACCTTGAGCCGGGGAATGCCCAGAGGCTCCGTTATATAACCTTTCTTTTTCTGAAATGAATAAAAAGAATATAAAAAAAAAAAAAAAAAAAGGACATAGACCCCCATGACTTGCCAGCCCCCATGAGTTAAAGGCTCCACACCCCCCTCCCCCTCTTTTCATCCCGCTTCAAAGGAGATGAGGGCGTACATACAACCTAATCGGTGAGATTCCAAACAATCAATACGCTGAAGTATCTGGTCACTAACATCCCAGCACGCCGCCTCAGTAGCCGCTCCAATCCTGAAGGAACGAGAAGAATAGTCCCTTAGCAAAAAACCACCCACCCTAAGCATTTTCGGAACACAGACACAAACTGATACTGAGACAACGCCGACCCATCCCTGTGGATCAAAAAGGGGCCAGGCCCAGCAGGCCGCAACCCCACCCACTTCCTTATCACAGTCACCAGGCACAAAGCCAGACCCTCCACCGCCCCTAGTACCACCCTGGCTCCCCTACCCATCTGATCGCTTTTCGACTTACGAATAAGGAGCGTAGCAGTGTCTCCCCAGACTGAAACATCCGAGACATCCAAACCGTCAGCCACAGACTTGGAAGGGTTGGCTGACCAACTCACCCACCCTCAGTGCCCCAAAAAGGCCACGACAAAAGCTGTCCTAAATAGCTGGATCTCAAAAGGGGTGAAACATACACTGAGCAACTCCACCAGCATCCCCAAAGACACTGGTCCCCAGGTATCCGGCCTACCGCGCCCTTTTCTGTAACCCTTCTTCAACACCTTCCGAACTGTTAAAACCTTTGTAACATCCTCCACCCCACCCAATTTAAACGGAAAAGCCAGGCCCGCCATCTTACTGTTAACCCGAGCAACCGACACCCCCTCCTCACAATTCTTACCCAGAAAATACAGCAACGTGTAAATTGTCCTCATCGCTGGAACAACCCCCGACCCTACTTACCAGCTCGTGCCATTCTCTCCACACTCGCTCATAAGCCTGCCAAGTAACTTCAGCCACTGACTTACGAACCAACGACATCACGGTGTCAATATGAGATCCCACAAACGACCGGGGCACGGGACCCCAAGCTTCTCCTCCTCCGGTGCCAACTGCCGGAATCTGTCCCACTGTAATCGAGAAAGGGCATCAGCCACCTCATTCTCAATCCTCGGAATATGAACAGCACACACAAAAATATTCAACTGTAAACACAACAACACCAAATGACGAAGCAAACGGACCACAGGCAGGGAAGATGCTGACAGGGAATTGATGGCCTGCACCACCCCCAGATTATCACAATGAAAGCGAACCCACCGGTTCCTGAAATCTGTCCCCCAAAGCTCCACAGCCAGCACCATCGGAAAAAGTTCCAGCAAAATCAAATTCCGAATGAGACCAGACCCCGACAACACCTCCGGCCACTGATCCGCACACCACCGACCATTGAAATAAGCTGCATAACCCACCGACCCTGCTGCTGCAAAATCGCACTCAGGCCAGACATGTTTTTGACGGCCCATCCCAGAAAGGAACTGAACATCTCGAAATAAGAACAGGAAATGGCGCATACCATTGGTAGGCAACAGTCAACAAAATACTTCCCCTCTCAACAACAACCCAATAGGCAGACACTATCCGGGTGTACCGGCAACAAACGAAAGGCTGACTCTATGTCCGTCTTGGCCATAAGAGCTCCTTTCCCGAAATTCTTCACCCACCGCACCACTTGGTCAAATGAGGCGTACAATGCCATACAAAGGGAAGGATCGATCGCATCATTCACCGACCCTCCCTTAGGGTGTGACAGGTGGTGAATGAGCCTAAATTGATTTGGTTCCCGTTTAGGTACTACTCCCAACGGCGAAACCAATAACTCCCCCACCGGCTGCAACAAGAATGGGCTGGCCATCCTTCCCATTGACACTTTCTTTTGCAGCTTACTAGAAACTACATCAGGATGATCATCTGCCGACTTAAGGTTGGCCAAAACAGGGGGGACCCGGTCCAACGTACTTGGTATTGGAAAGCCCTCCTTAAAGCCCAACCACAGCGTCTGTGCAGCTACCCTGTATGGATACCTACTGGCGCCATTTTTTCCACCCTCACCGGCGTCATCCCTTTTTCCAGCGTCGGCCGACTTCTTTCCTTTCCTGAGGCATTTTGACAAGCGGTGAGCTCCTTCCGCACTGCTGGGGAGAACTGTAGCCAACCCCAGAGCCTCAGCAGGGGGTTGTGGTGCCGCCTGCACCACCGGCGAAAAGATACAGCCAAAGCTGACCCCTCCCTGCCGGCTGTCCAGGCTGTGACCGGCGACACCATGGGTGCAAGGGGTCCCGCTATGGAACCCCTGCCCACCATGTCCCTGAAGCCCCCCCACCAGAGCCAACAGGTGCTGCAGCAATGCATCCCCCGGGCCGCCGACACTACCCCCTGTGCCCAGGAAGGAAATCCCACTACCCATGGCCCCCAACCAACCCCAGACGTCATGACAGGCGCCGGGGCAAGCCTGCCCCCGACTTGTACCCCAGGATACCCACTAACAGGGGGGAAGACATAGACAACAGGTTCACAGGGTTAGACACAGATACAGGGACAGATGAGGACTTACCAGGCTGCCCAGGGGAAACCGAACGACCAGCTGCCTTTCCGTATCCCAGAAAAGGTCCCTGCTGGACCGTCGCCACCGTGGGCCCCTCCGAATTTGTGTCTGACACTTCTCTCTTGGACCGACGGTCCCCCTAACCAACAGGGGACGCTGCCGCGACAGAGGAGGCCGATGTCCTCATCTAGGGAAGCCCCCGCGCGGGGCGCCGAATCTTGTGCCAGCAACGATGGCAGCCTTGAGGGGGACGCAGAGCGCACCCTTCGGGCTGGGTCCCGCCTGTGTTGGGAATTCCTCCCAGCCCCAGCGGCAGGAGAAGGAGCTGGTCTCTTTGCCCTGGGCGCTGGAGGGTCCGCAATCGGGCTCCCTGAGTGGCGGCTCACTCTGGGGGGACTCCTCCTCCTGCCTGAAGCGCACGTGGTGCAGTAGGGGAAGGGGAAGCAGCAACCTGCCCTGACCCTGCAAAAGTGCAGTCAGCTGTGCATTGAGCCACTCTAGGCCATTCACTGTGGCAGCTGCCCCAGCAGTCTGTCAAGATTCTCCATTCTGAGTGCAACCCAGAAACAAAAAGTTTCTATGGTGTTGCCTCTTCTCCTCTCACCCCTTACTGACTAACCCCCGCCCCCACCAGCCATGCTCCATACCTGAGCCGCACCTATTAGCTCTCTAATTGGTCTATACCTATTCTTCAACTTTTTGACCTGCCCCCTTTAAGGAACCACCCCGTGCAACCTTTTACAGCAACCCCCAGTCATGTGGGCCCTCCACCTAGGTTCCCTTTGCTCCGGGCCTGTTCTTAAGGCCTAGTATATACTTGTGGTTGGGAGCAGTAGAAGTAGTCAGTTAAGCCGTGTTTTTAGTGTCCCCTAACTGCTCCTACTTAAGCTGTAAAGGCAGCCGTAAGAGGGTACACACATAGCATCACGGTGCAGCATAAATGATCTCCCCAGTTGTATTCAGCAGGCAGTACCACTGCCAAACACGACCTATTCACATGACTGAGGCTCATGGTTGTGTTGCGGTATTCCCACAAAAAAAATCCCATTTGGCTGTAAGAAAAAGAAAAAAACAGGAAGACTGTTCAACAACTACCCCACAACTGCATGCACATGGTTACAGCGCAGTAGTGTGGGGTTTTAGGCGTTGAAACAGGTGCTGAGGAGGCAACATATAGCCTCCTTACCATCTGTCAATCGCCCCATGAAAAGTGATTCACCACAGAGAGCGAAGCCATTGTGCATGAGCCATAACCCTTCTTGGAAAACATCTGTGTTAGCATTTGTAGATCAATCCCTTTTCTTTGGACATTCTCCAAGTCAGGAAGAAGACTATGTTGGTGGGCTTCTGCACTCCAGCAGTGAATGCGTGGACATATAATTAGACTCATCACTACCCATCATTCTCAGCGAGATTTTCGATGATGTCTACTTGATGACGAAACGCATTAGCAGAGACCTGATGGATGACGCAAGCACGCGACGAGCCTTGGACTTCTTGATTAATCTTACTGTGATGCTTGTTTTTATTGGATGTATGCAAGTACCATTTTAATAATAAACGTGCCCTTCATGAACGTACATCATCATGCAACCTTTCATGTCTATTACACCACTGTATGTCATGTGATCGGGGAGCTGAGTACGTGATCGTGATACCAGTTGTGTGCAGTGGGAATTCCTACATACAGCCATAGAGATCTTGATGGAAGCTACTTCACTGGCCGCCTGATGCTGTGGATTGGGACAGTCTTGTAACATATGCTTATCTGACCACTCTATAACATCAGGGTCCACCTTCTCTGGTAAGGAGACTGGCTGGAAGCAATGTTGTGATGTGTTTCTATCTTCACACTGAAAATGGTGTGACTTTCACCCATCATCCACTATATGGACTCCATTTACCCATATTTAATTAGCGCTGCATATTGACATTATCTGTCATACATGGGCAGTTTTTATGCCTTAAAGTAGTGGTGGTCAACTTCCTTGATATAGGGGCCAAATGGGCCACATGTGGTTTCTGGGCCTTAGGACTCATTTACATGCGCGCAGCTCTAGCAGTGAAGCTTGATGTTTAGATCATGGTTGTGGCATGGCCCCATTCACTTGAATATGTCATGTTAGGTGTCAGTACTGCCCACCAAACACAAAAAGGGGGTGCAGTGTTGCTGTGCTGCAACGCAAAGCATTGTGACTGTTTTATGTGTATACCCCCTGTATGGCTGCTTTTGCAGCTTAAGAGGAGGCAGTTGGAGTGGCAGTAATAATGCAGCCCAACTGCCTATTTTTACCCCCCCTCCCCAATCACAAGTGTAAACTAAGCCCAAGGCTACCCATACATGGTTCAATTTGTCCTCCCCGCCCAGTCATTGTATTCTAACAGGGAAACTCTCCTGCCTCCCTCTCTTAAGGGGTGGGGGGACAGGAGAGTCTCTCCGCTGTCAGAATACAATGCCACAGTGGGGAGGATTCAGATCCATGCATAACCAGTTTAAGAGATATGACAGGTTAAACCAGTGACTCATTAGTCACCAAGGGATCAGTGTGATCTAAGACCGGGGAAACTTGCCTGCTTATTCTTTAACTAATTAGATAATCATATTATCTATGATGGTTTTCAAATTATACACCCTATATAATAGAATATTTGCAAGTTATTGAATATTTATATCCATTGCTAGAATAATGTTCCTGATAGAGTTGTTTTCACAATGATGATACTATTTAGTAAAAATGACAAGAAATGCAGCAATGCTATGAACACATATTAGGCCAGGATAATATCCACAGGGTGAGGTCAGCCGCTTTTAGCCCTCGGCTTTGAAATGAACTCGCATGATTTCAAAGCCGCATTTCAGTCCCATTTCGGGGGCGATTTGAAAGAGGTCTGTGCGGGTTCATGCACAGATTTCTATTGAAATCGCCCCCGAAATTTCCAAAAGTAGTGCAGGAACTAATTTTGGAAATCGATGCGACTTGGCAAAGTCGACGTCGCACCGATTGGGACGCTCCTATTGCCGGGAATAGGCTCTGATTTGACATGCGATTTGACGTGTCAAATTGCGCTGATGTGAACGGGGGGGGGGGGGGGGGGCTAACACATCAATTCCATGTCCGAGAGCCTCACTCCTGCTGAGCTGCATATAAAATCACTTATCTGACCCTACCCATAATTGATTAAAATCCTTAGACTGTGGGCATTGCAGATTGATGAGGCCACAATGTCATAAGTGAATGCCAAACCTCTATACAAATGACTAACATTTTGTTTTCTATTTACATTCACCAACCAATGTGATCATTTTCCATCAGTTTCGATAAGGTTTAAGAATTTATGGAGGTGGGCTGTTCTTTTAAGAGGTGCCACATCCAAAATATCAAAGCATTAGTTCAAAAGGTAGTCAGAATAGCAGATTTGTAAGGTACCCATGTATGACAACATATAAATAAAAGCAGACAACTTTTATTAATATTACATTAAAATGTACTTAAAAAATTCAAAGCTTACAGTAACAGTTATACAACTTAGCAAGCCCCAGTACGTTTATATCCACTTGACCTCTGGAAGATTTACCCCCCTTCATGGCAGGGCCATTTTTTTTGCGATACGGCACTACAATATAACTGACAATTACGCATCTTGCGATGCCGTACCCAAATAAAATTTCCCCAGAAATAGAGCTTTCTTTTCGTGGTATTTGATCACCACTACTTTTTTTTTTTTGCACTATGAATAAAAAAAGACAGACAATTATGAAAAAAAAAACAACCAATAAAAAGAATGTAATGCCGCGTACACACGGTCGGACTTTTCGTCTACAAAAGTCCGACGGACGCCGACGGACTAAAGCCGGCTGACAATCCGATCGTGTGTGGGCTTCCCCGGACTTTCAGCGGACTTTTTCAGCCGCAAATCTGACGGACTTTAGATTTGAAACATGCTTCAAATCTTTATGTCATAACTACGCCGGACCCAGAAATCCGCTCGTCTGTATGCTAGTCCGACGGGCAAAAACCCACGCTAGGGCAGCTATTGGCTACTGGCTATCAACTTCCTTATTTTAGTCCGGTGCACGTCATCACGTACGAATCCGTCGGACTTTTGTGTGATCGTATGTAGGCAAGTCCGTTCATTAGAAAGTCTGCCGCAAGTCCGCCAAAAGTCCGTCGAAAGTCTGTCGGACGGGCTGTCGGACTTTTGTAGCCGAAAAGTCTGACCCTGTGTACGTGGCATAACACATCAAATATTTCTTAAGAAATTTAGGCCATTCTGTATTCTGCTACATATTTTTGGTTTGTGCAAAAGTTATAGTGTCTACAAACTATGGGATATATACTAGTAATGGGAGCGATCAGTAAGTAATGGCTCCGCTGATCCCCGCTGAGCAGGCGGATTACAGATCCTGCACAGCGGAGTGGACACGGACACAGTCCCGATCTCCTCTATGGGGCAATCTGATGGAAACGGACCGCCAGTCCGTTTTCATCCGATCCGCCAGACAGATGGAAAATAGAACCACCATCCATCTGATTTTGACAGGATCGGATCGGATGGCGGCGGGTGACGCGTGTCCACTGACATTCGCCGCTCCATAGAGGAGACTGCAAGGTCTGATCAGGTCTGCCTGGAAAACCGATAGGCGGACCTGATCGCACAGCCAATTTGAAAGGGGCCTAACATTTTATTGATTGTTGGCTTTTCAAAAATAGTGTTTTTTGGCATCACCAAGTCCAAACAGCCCACATGTTTTGAGCCCATGGAACTGATATCAACACTAACTTTTTTGCAATTATTACCACCACCATTATTAAAACCGCCCCGCTAGCGGCCGAAAAAGGGTTAAAACCGCCCGCAAAGTGCCGCTGCAGCGGCGCTTTGCCGGCGGGTTTGCAGCGCTGCCCCATTGTTTTCAATGGGAAGGGGTGCTTTAGGAGCAGTAAATACACCACTCCTACGGCACTCCAAAGATGCTGCTTGCAGGACTTTTTTGACCGTCCTGCAAGCGCACCGCTCCAGTGTGAAAGCCCTTAGGTCTTTCACATTGGAGTGCATTGAGCGGCTCTTTCAGGGCGCTTTGTAGGCGCTATTTTTAGCACTTTAGCGCCTGCAAAGCACCTCAGTGTGAAAGCAGCCTAAGTCTAACCATGCCTTCAACCATCAATCTAAACTTTGAAGTGACAATAAATTCTGGTTTAAAAAAAAATCTATTTAATTTAATAAAAAAAAACGTCCCTTCTATTACTCTCAACCTATTACAAATCTTCAAATTCATTTTTTTTTTGCTGCTGTGTTCTGATTAGACATGTGCCTGACGAAAAAATGTATTTAGTTTCGATTCATTAATCTAGTTATTTCGTCGGAATTCTTTTTTATTTTTTTTCAAATTCACCGATTGTTTTCGATTTGAATCGTTCGAAGCGATACGTTTTTAATCAGCCTAATCGAAAACTTTAGATTTTTTTTTTTCGATTCGAATGTGGCAAAGTGAACAAAAAAAAAAAAAATCTTCATCAAATTATTACAATGACTCTTTAAATCACCTTTGGCTTAACTAAAACGGCATTATTTTGAAATGATACTCTAATAACTCACACACAGTCTTTGATTTCAGAAACATGTTTACAGTTCCAATTCGACTGGAATTCGATGTAAAATTCGATTTGAATTTCAATTCGGATTTCAGAAATTTTGTACAAATTTGGTTTCGTTATTCGGAGCATTCGGTAAATTTTGTTTATACTGTAATTTTGAGATATCCAATTCTCCGACTAATGAAAAATTCGTCCAAATATTTATTTGGAACAAAAAACAAACTGCACACGTCTAGTTCTAATTTTCTGTTAGAAGGTAGATATGTTCATTCTCCTTGATCTCACTGTATATAGGAGCTTAGTCACCCTCTCTTGGTCACACCCAAGATGGACTATGGACTATTTGATTTGTAGTTTGCATAGAAAGGTGCATATGACCGTAACCAATGTGCACTGCTTGTTCCAAACAAAGGGAAGTTTACAGAGGACATTAGTAAAAGGCAGAAAAACACATTAGGAAATGATTTCATGAAAAATAGATTACGTAGCTTCAGTGGCGGCTGGTGCTGTATATTTTGGGGGGGCGGTAGAAAAGACATCCCACTGCCACACCCCCCCTCGGTCGGTCGCCTGGCCCTGCACTTACACTGACACCCCCCACCCCCCCCCCGTCAGTCGGTCGGCCCCGCACGTAGCCTATTTAGGTCACAGGCAGCTTCAGCCTTCCTGCATCTCCTCCTCCTCTGCATCTCGGGCTTTATGGCGGCTTTCCTCAGTGTGGCGGCCAATACGATCACTTCCCCTCTCGGCCAATCGGGTCTCACCCGCTTCCTAATTGCTTGGAGAACAATCAAGAAGATAATAGCGAATATTAATTCGCTATTGTCAAACAACTGGGTGGGCTCAGGGCACAGTGCTCTGCGCCCCAAACCTATACTTTTTTGAAGCCAATTAGAGCCTCTGGCTCTAATCACACGCTTCTAAAAAAAAAAAATAACCCCAGTGGAATCCATGCGTCCAGCGCCCTAAGCGTGTAGATTAGGGAACGGGCGCATGGATTAGGGGGGCAGCCTCTAATGGGCAGGCCTCCACTGCATGGCTGTTATCCACTTCAATACTGGCCAGTTTTACCCCCTTCCTGCCCAGGCCAATTTTCAGCTTTCAGCGCTGTCACACTTTGAATGACAATTGCGCTGTCATGCAACACTGTACCCAAATGAAATTTTTATAATTTTTTTCACACAAATAGAGCTTTCTTTTGGGGGTATTTAATCACCGCTGGGTTTTTTATTCTTTACTAAAAAATGAAAAAATTCAGAAAGAAAAAAAAAGTTAATTTGTTTCTGTCAGAAAATTTTTATAAATAAGTAATTTTTCTGCTTCACTGATATGCGCTGATGAGGCTGCACTGATGGGTGGCACTGAAAGACAGCTCTAACTGGCATCATTGATGGGGCTGCACTAAAGAGTATGTCAACCCAAAATTTCATATTCCTGATATGTGTAAAAAAAAAAAAAAAAGATTCTGTTCTCTTTGTATTGCTTCCTTTATGTGAAATCCCTGGGGTTCCTGCCAGTCCCTCTGCTTTCGTATTAATCATTTTGTATCACTTTAAAGAGAACCAATCATGAGTTCATGCCAGAATCAGAATGTTCAACCTTAAATTGTTACAAATTTGCAACATGCCGACAACCTGAAATATATAAGCCAGCTAATTATGGGTGGGTGCCGCCTATAGGGGCGGGAATACCCATGTGAAAGTGATGGCATCAAGAGAAGGAAGAAGGGAGGCCGCACCCAGGTTCCAGCGACGCACCTCCCACAGCTGATCAGAAGTGTCAGCATGGAGGTAGATCATTGCCGGATGCTGAATTCCTCCGGCGCAGTGGCGTCCGGCGTCGCCGCATCAGAAGACGCAATGGCGTCAAACGCCAGAGCGCCGCTGACACGGGAAGGAGGGGCATGTCCGCGACCGGTCCAAGGGATCCCCACATCGCGCATGCGCGAGTGGCGATCCTCCGTTGGACCACGGAAAGCCCGAAATGAGGCCCCACACCACAACTGTGTGGTGCCTACCCGTGCTGGGGGACACCAGAGGGCACTAGGCAACAAATAGGCAGTTTGAGAAGAGAAGAGAATGCCCCTCACCTTCTAGAGATTTCCTTGCAATTCATGTTGCTCCTCCTAGACGGGAATTGAATGGACATAGCCCCAATTACACACAGACAGCAAAATATTAAACGGATAAGGGATCTTATCATTCCTTGAAACCATATTTGGAGTCTCAGAATTGGCTCCAAAATGGTTTAAGTAATATTATTATTATAATAAATGATTTATATAGCGCCAACGGTATGCGCAGCGCTTTAAAATATAAAGGGGGACAGTACAATTGCAATACAGTTCAACATAGAAGGAATAGGAGGGCCCTGCTTATGGAGCTTACAATATAAAGGAAGGTGATACAAAAGGTAATAGCTGCAGGGATGATATGATGGAGGGGTAACTCAAGTACAGTTCTTAGGTGGAGGTGGGTTAGGCTTTGCTGAATAAATGAGTTTTCAAGGATTGCCTAAAGGTGGACAGGGTGGGAGCTGACTGCCACTGCCACCCCCTATTCAGGCACCCAGCCCCCTTTTGGGTGCAGGGCGCCTGAATTACAGTGGCAGGGGGTGTTTTTGAAGCACCTGATTAGAGCCATAGGCTCTAATAGGCTTCAAAAAAAGTGACCCATACAAGGTGCTCGCAGGTCACTCAGCTGTGTTAGAAAAGCGAATGACTATTCGCTTTCCTAATACTAAACGCCTCTCTGCCAATCAGGTGCTCGGGTCTGTTACCTGTCACCTGATTGGCTGAAACGACAGGTGCCCCTATTGGACGCCAATCAGGAGAAGAGGATGGGAGATGAGGATGGCAGGAGACGCATGAAGGACCGCGCTCGTAGCCGCCACCCGCTGACCCATCAAGACAGAGTAAGTGCGAGGCAGACGGCAAACGGGTGGGGGTCACACTGGAGCATTCAAGGGCACACTGGCATTATACGATGGGCACACTGGCAGCATTTAATGGGCACACTGGCAGCATATGATGGGCACACTGGCAGCATTTGATAGGCAAACTGGCAGAATATGATGGGCACAGTGGCAGCGTTTGATGGGCACAGTGGCAGCGTTTGATGGGCACAGTGGCAGCGTTTGGCACACTGGCAACGTTTGATGGCACAGTGGCAGCGTTTGATGGGCACAGTTGCTGCAATTGATGATTCTTTTTCAAAAAAATTTAGCGCCCCCCCCCCAAAAAAAAATTTTGAGCACCAGCCGCCACTGGAGGGGAGACAGAGCCTTCTCCTGCTATGCTCCAAAACTCTAGAATTCAATTCCAAAGAACATCAAAGAGTCATCTTTTCTAAACTCTTTCAAATCTAAAACCTTTTTCTTTAGACAAGCTTTCATGTAATTGTCCCTTTTTGCCCCCCTTTGTTTTATCCTGTGTATTTCTTTTTTTTTTTTTCACAATCAAAGATTTATTGAAACATATTGTGATACAAAATTGCAATCAATATAAGTTGAACAAATTAATCCATACAATAAAAAGGATTACATTTGAGTAACATTTAGTGTTTATAGGGATTGTTATAAATATTTCAGGTAGTAGTTGGAATAGAGGAAAGGGTAAGGGAGGGTAAGGGGGGGGGGGGATAGGGGGGGTAAGGATCTGGGATGGGTGAAGGAGGGGAGAGGTAAGGGAGGGCTCTAGGGTAGTAATAAGGAGTACAATTGATTTCTTATGTTTTCTTTGTAAAAAAACTTTCAGAAGCTACTTTTAAAAGACGCTATATAAAATAGGGGTTTATTATTATTATTCCTTAATAGAATTTCCTTAATAAAAAAAATGTAATGTTTGTTGACGGGCCATCACCTGTTTTGAGTTGATGATGGCAAATTGAATTACTCAATTACTGCAAAGGTCTACAAGCCTACATTCTCTCTCGAATCCTCTCGCTCAGAGCACCCTGGATAAAGGCTTCCAACAAAAATGCAAGGGGCACAAGAGACTGTTAGAGAACTTAATCTTCAACTTTTTTTAGTTAACTCAACTCAACACAAGAAGTAAAAATTCTGCGGCTGACAGCACCATGGTACCTAAACCTTGGCTGGCTGCTAACAATTTAACATGCTTAAAAGAGAAGTAAGGGAATCAGGGTTACTGTAGATTCATACTTACCTAGGTGGATGCGCCTCTTCACTGAGAACCAAGTGATCAAACATCGGCGATGGCTCGGTTCTCTCAGCTCCCTGAGCAGAGAGATGCTGCCTGTCAATCAGCAGCTCTCCTGCTCTGCTGCTCCACGCTCACTGGAGCGCTGATCTGTGGAGGGGGGGAGCAGCTGTCTCAGCGGCTTGTTGAGAGGCTGAGACGGCTATTAGTCAAGGAACCTTGCGGATCCAGACTCCCAGGGTCGGGATGGCGCGGTGCCTGGACTGATATTGGTGACGTCAGCAGAGAGCGAACTTCAGACTGCTCTCTGCTGAAAATGGGTCACAGGAGTGCAAAACAGATTGCAGTCCTGTGACCCATAGGAGAAGCCCAGCCAAACGAGTTTAGGCTGGATTTCTCCTTTAAAGGCTAAGTTCACCTTTGTTCACTTTTTTTCTTTTTCTTTTCTAAATTCCAGCTTCCCTATGTACCAATATAGCATTAATGTACTTATTTTGCAAAAATAAAATAGCTTTCCATTAATTCTAAACTGGCTTACCCAACTCTCTTCATAGTGGTTTAAACACACTGCTCGATTACTTCTGCCTTACCTCCTGGTCAGACTCAGTGGCATCGCTAGGGGGGGTGCATGCGGTACTTGGATGACACCTGCCAGAGTGGTGACACCTGTGGGCAGCGGCACCGCTAACATTGCACGGTCCGCACCCCTGCACGGATCTCTCACGTCTCGCCGGCTGTCTCCCTCAATGAAGTGGACCAAAGCTGCCTCTCCCTCCTGTTTACTTCTACACAGGAGGAGGGAGTCCAATAAACACACTGCTGTGCATATCCCGTGTCTATATTGATGGAGGGGGGTCTGCACTGAGGGGGTGTCTATATTGATGGAGGGGGTCTGCACTGAAGGGGTGTCTATACTGATGGCGGGGGTCTGCACTGAGGGGGTGTCTGTACTGATGGAGGGAGTCTGCACTGGATGTTGTCTATATTGATGAAGGGGGTCTGCACTGAGGGGGTGTCTATACTGATGGAGGGGGTCTGCACTGAGGGAGTGTCTATATTGATGGAGGGGGGCTCTGCACTGAGGGGGTGTCTATATTGATGGAGGGGGTCTGCACTGAGGAGGGTCTATACTGATAGAGGGGGGAGGTCTATACTGTTGAACAGGGTCTGTACTTAGTGGGGGGGTCTGTAGTTCGTGGACGGGGTCTGTACTGAGGAGGGACTATAGTTGGTGGAGGGGGGGGGCGGTGACAACAATTTTTTTCCGCACCAGGTAACACCAACGATGACACTGGTCAGACGTTAGGTCATGACACAGGAAGGAGTTGACCAGCTGAGGGTAGCTGATGCAGGGTGTGTGCTAATGAGATCAGCTGGTCAACTCCTTCCTGTGTCATGACCTAAAGTCTGACCAGAAAGTAAGGCAGAAGTAATCAAGCAGTGTGTTTAAACCGCTATGAAGAGCGTTAGGTAAACTTGTGTAGAATTAATGGAAAGCAGTTTTATTTTTGCAAAATAAGTACATTAATGCTTTATTGGTACATAGGGGAGCTGGAATTTAGAAAAAAAAAGTTGAACAAAGGTGAACTTGGCCTTTAAATCGTAGGAGCCACACGATTATGCATTTTTGAATGTGAAAGGTTTCATGGGGTTAGGGAGTACCTTTTGATTTTGATTTTGGGCCTTTATTTTTCATTTCAATCCGTTTATTGGATTATTGGATTTTAGGTATCGTGGGGGGGGGGGGGGGGGACGACTCCCTTCAGCAGGGAGCAACAGGCTGTGAAAGCATTTGGGTTTCATCAGCAACGTTATTACAACCAGGCATCATAAAGTAACAAAAGCCTCAGAATCTACCATAAGTTTAAAGAAATGCAATTTGCCACACGCTCAAGTGACATGAGAACAAACAGAATGAAATAAAGTTGTCTTGAGTAACAACAATCCCATGTGTTGTCTTGTTTACACCAAGTGTCTTGTGCCTTTCTTTTGAATGAATCTCCCGACTGCTGCAAAAGTCTCTACAGATTTTGTTTTCCTAAACTTTTTCATGAACTGTCTATTGGTCAACAGGGAACAGACTGAACTGTCTGTACATGCTGTCATCTCTGTAATGTTCCTTTCTTGTTTCACAGCTAGCATTGGAATTCCGAGAGAGATGCCTACATGACACACCATTCAGGCCTCCAAGGGGACGGAATACACTAGATACACAATGAAAGCACGTCATTCTGATTGATTATCAGACGCTCATGGAAACCAGCACAATATAATTTACACTTTTTTATAATAGTAATCTTGTGCAAACAATGGTGACATATAAACTCCCATATGTTTAAATGAGTCATATTTTTGTTAGTGCTACAACAGTTTTTGCAAACAGACGCCTTCCACCTACTGTACGTGCAACATGAAAGGGAAAGTTTTCAGAAACTTAAAGACTAACTTTGACTTTGTACTTTACCTATCCATTATGTTATATAAAAACACTCTTATGAGTGTAGCACCCTGGGGTTTAGTCAGGGAGCTCCTCACCAAATTCCTTGTCAGGAGTAGCTACTGTAGTTAATTGCTAGAGATCCATTGATTTCTCCCTGAGTTTGACCTGGTTGTACTTTTCTCTTCTATCACCAGGTGGCCAGGCACTTGGATGGATTAGGTTGAGAAGGACAACTCAAGGTCAGGTTATGGGTATATCGGGTATCTCAGCCATTGGGCAGGGGTTTTGTTGAATCCCTTGGTCTGCTGGGGGAGCCTATATATTCAGGTAGAGTCAGGTGATCTCTGTTCTGTGCCACCCGGACTGCCATCTGGGTGGACGTGTGTTATCTGCCCTGGGCTGCTAGGCCAGAGATTGGGCCTATCCCGGGGCCATTTGGCTGCCAGGCTGTGGGAGGGCCTATTAAGAAGTAAGAGGGAAGCGCAGGGTTGGGATTGCAGCTTGCAGTTTAACCAGAAGTGACGGTTCTGCCAGATGTAGAACCTGTTGTGGTCAGAGGTAGAAGGGAAGCTGTCGCCACTAAGGGACCAACCACCTTTACCAGAGGACCACAATGAGTAACTAAAGCAAGTACCGTAGCAGTATTCTCAGCGAAGGGGCACGGTGGAGAATCGGGAAACTTCAGGCGGTGATAAAGTCAGGGACCAAACCAGCAGAGGTGGCACTCACAGAGTAGCCTTGTGTGTCAAGCTAGGGACCAAGCCGGTTAGCAGGGGTGTAGCTTGAAGGTATCCAAAATGCCAAGCTAGGGACCCAGCAGGGAAGTGTGGGTGTGACACTTGAGGGAGATACCCCCGCAAAAGCCTTGAGGAGCTCATGCGATGCAGTCTGTGAATCAGAGAGTCCAGTGAGAGACTAGGAGCTCAAGGGGCTGAATAACTACAAGGAGAAGTTGTAGTAAACCTGAGAGAACTGTTATGTTTGAATTAAGAACTGTTAAGTATGGTTGCCATAGGAGACAGCAATCCTGCATGTGCAGAAGTGACACCTTGCTGGGGCCTTTCCCTGTAAGGCTCGCCTCCTATTGAAGTCTTGGAGTCTGACATTTGAAATTGCAACAACTTAAGGGTGTCCTGGCCCTAACCCTCTTTTCTTTGAAAAATATAAAAAGAACTGTTAAATAAAACCTCTTTTGCATCCAGGAAGTGTCTGGCGCCTAATGGCTTTTACCATCTTTGCACCCACTATGCCTCTCAACCCACTACATATTGAAGGATGTCAGCTATCTTTGGCCTTGAAGGACCTCATTATAAATGCCTATAAAGCATTGCTCTCAGGATCAGCAGATCGCAGGTATAATGCCAGGCTCCTGCAGACTGTCTGTGCAGCTGTTGCCCATACCTCCGCTATGGGCAGGCAGTTACTAAGTGACAGGAAAATCAATGAACTACCTACTGTTCTACAGCAATGTTTCTCAACTCCAGTCCTCAAGTACCCCCAACAGGTCATGTTTCAGGATTGCTCTCAGATGAAACAGCTGTGGTAATTACTAAGGCAGTGAAACTGATCAAATCACCTGTGCAAAATAATGGAAGGCCTAAAAACAAGACCTGTTGGGGCACCTTGAGGACTGGAGTTGAGAAACACTGACCTAGAGCACTCCTCAGCGCCTTGGTAGCTCAGTGAGAACTACAAGCCATCAGCCACAAAGGCTGACAGTACATATAGCTCATTCATTCACAGAACTGTGTAAATGAATGACACAGCCATGTGGGCGGAGGCCTGCAGGGCCCTGCTCTCTTAATATAGCGACAGCCAATGCAAGGAGAAAATCCTGGGTTGCCACCTTTTCTTCAAGCCAAACCCGAACACTTTGGCGGTGGCATTTTTTTTTGGGGGGGGGGGGTATACGCTATAAGATTGTAAAAGACCTGGGACACTTTTTGTGGCCTGAAAATTAGTAGTAATGTAGCGCATCAAACAGTGCGTGTGCCTGAATTGTGAGTGCTCTGCACTGAATGCAGGGGTCAGATATGTCCTGGGGAGAGGGCTAGTGTTAGCAGGGGGGTGGGGAGAGTTATACATTTGCTGGGGGGCAGTGGTGGCTAGTGCTCAAAATTTTTTTTTTTGGGGGGGGATGCAAGCAAACTGAAAAATTCAGAAAAAAACATTAATTGCAGCCACACTGTGCCCCATTAAATGCAGCCATTGTGCCCATCATATGCAGCCTCGGTAAAAATCTTTAAGCCACTGTGCCCATCATATGCAGCCTCTGTGCCCATCACACAGCCACTGTGCCCATCATATGCAGCCTCTGTGGCCATATGTGCTGGGGGTGCTGGGCAGGGGGTTCGGATATGTGCTGGAGGGGGCACTTTGTGAGAGAAGAGGGCCAGTGCAAGGGGGAGTGGTAAGGGGGTAGGATATGTGCTGGAGGGGTCCTTTGGGAAGGAAGAGAGATAGTGCTAGTAGGGGTTGTCAGATTTCAAATCCAATCCACGCTTCTAGCATACCTTCCTCCTGCCAAAGCCCCTCCAGCACATATCCTCCGAACCCCTCGATCACTCCAGATATTTTCTACCTTGTCCTCCTTTCCAGCCGTTCTCTCCCCCTCCATCTACAGAGCATAATAAAAACTTTCTACAGACCCAATTTCAGCAACTCCCTGCTCCCCCCTCCTCCTCCTCCTCGTGTGTACAGACCGAGAAGGAGGAGGAGGAGGAGGAGGAGGAGGAGGAGGGGGGGGCTTTGATACACTGACACTGTGCTCTGCTCTGCTGAACCAAGCTGCTGTCAGGGGAGAGGGGAGACATGTCACTCTTGGTGCAGTCCGTGTGAATGATGTGTCCGGGTCGGGGGCAGAAGTAAACCCGAACACAACATGCAAAAACCGGACTGACCGGGAGAAAACTGTACAGGTGACAACCCTAAATCCCAGGCATGCGGTCGGGGGGGGGGAGAGTAAGAAATCGGGGGAAGAGCAGTGAGATGCTAAATATGTTACATCAGTGTTTCTCAGTTTCAGTCCTCAACGCGCACCAAATAGGCCATATTTTCAGGCTTACCGTTATTTTGCACAGGCGATTTGATCAGTTTCACTGCCTTAGTAATGACCACAGCCGTTTCATCTGAGAGAAATCCTGACCCGTTGGTGCGCCTTGAGGACTGGAATTGAGAAACACTGGGTTACACCCTAAATATGGGTATAACATTTAACATGATCAGAAAGGTGAACTTATCCTATATTATGCTTAAAGCCAGAAGGCGTTGCTGGTTATATTCTGGAGAACATAGCTTGAAATGTTTCGTTATAAGGAGTGCAAAATGTTTTTTTTTTTTCACACGTTCTTCATATCAAATTTTTTAAAAATAAATATAAAACAAATCAAAATGTTACAAAATGAAAGAGTCACCTTTCCCTATAAAAATATGTACTGCATAATGCAAATGCAAAATGTTATTTGGCACAAAAGCAAGACTTGAAATAAGATCTGGGAGCCCAAGGTTTTAAAGCAGGGGTGCCCAAACTTTTGAGGAGTGAGGGCCATTTTAGCGACTCTGTAACTGGTCATGGGCCACAATGAGTGGAGCGGGCAGATCCGTGTCCACTCCACATATGCAGAGCAGACACAGCCCACTTTACACTATGGGCCTTCTAGTCCTATCTGTCCAGACAGAAAGGGAACAGATCCCCTTCTGTTTTTCTTTAAGCCTATGGGATTGGAGATAGGCAGGTGTAAATGGACACAAGTCTGTTTACATCTGTCACTCCATAGAGGTTAATGGAGGGTCCGATTGGGTCCACCTGAAAGACAGAAAGGCGGACCCGATCCGACCAATCAGGTGAAATGTGCCTAAGGCTGCCTTCACACTGATACATTGCAATTTACCTGCACTTCAACGGACCGCAATCTTCCCTTCTTCCTCAGGATTCCTGCAGGTATCGTTGGCTGCTGCTGTCCCCCAGGCTGGTATGGCTGGTGGCTGCTGCTGGCTGTCCTCCAGGGCTGGTTGATAATGCTGGCTGGTACACGACCCACCATCTCTGAGTATCAGTGTGACAGGAGCTGGCCCTAGAGGAAGCATGCCGCTGCAGTAGAGAGCAGAGCCGAAGCTTCCTATATTGCTCCTGTCACAGACGAAGTACATTTGGTATCACTCCACCTGTGACAGGAGCCGGAACTATACAGGAAGCATCAACTCTGCTTCCTCTAGTGCCGGCTCTGTTCTTCACACTAATGCTCGGTGATTGCGGAACCCACGATCTGGGCTTGTTGGCCCACCATCCCAGAGCAGGAGTTGGCGGGCCACATTAGAGGGCATGTGACCCGTGGGCCAGCGGTTGGGCACCCCTGTTTTAAAGCAACCTTTACTGCAATGAGACGTTGGTCTGTAAGAAGTGGAAAAGTTGAAAGCAGTGGCTACAGGGAGTCAGAAGCTGTCAGTGCTAGAAGGCAAGTCTGCTATAATGTTCAAGTATACTATATAGAATTCAAGATACTAGGAGCCAAATGGTTAATTAGGAGAGTGTCACATAGTAACTAACTGACACCTGCTACATCAAAGCACACACTACTCATTTATTGATGGTAGTTTTGATCACTAATCGATTCTTCAGTGGACAAGTACTAGATGTGGTCGCTGATTTCTTAATATAGATGACATCTTTAGCTGGGTATACACACAAACACACAGAGGGTTTTTTGTTCTCTTGTGACCAGGACATAAATAAAAAGAAAAAAAAAAAAGGATTTCCGCATCAACACAAGTGATGTGTGCATGCAGGGATCTTACCCATTTCACTATTGTATTCCGACTGCAGGGACTTCAGAGTCCCCCTCCAATAAGAATATCAGAATATACTGATCATGCCGGCTGTTCAGCAGGACCATTTAACAGAACCTGGTCAGACACAGGTATACACAGAGCAAAATTCAGCAGAATCCTTCTGAAGCAGCCAAATTTTCAGTCTGTTTATACTCGGCTTTACTCATTGTGACTTGGCTCAAATGTAACCCCAAGAATCTGGCAGCTCCAGAGGAACTTTGAGTAAAAGCTAAGGCTACAGACACATGGGCAACTAGCCCTGGTATCAATGACAGCAGCAGGAAGCCGTTGATTTCTGCAACTGATTTTGCCACCTGTGAGTGGGTAGCTGTGGCTGCAGTGCCTGTCCACTTTAATGACAGCTCAGTGGAGTCCACAGCCATTCGTGGCTATTCGCAGTCGCCCATGTAAATATAGCCTAAGAAGCTGGGTATGTTAATGCAGGTTGATGTGCACTGATGTTTGTTGTATTGCATTAATGAATGAGTTCACGTTTAAAAAAAAAAAAAAAAATTGCACTTTTTTTTTTTTACAGGGGGGAAAAAAAATGTGCATTTACCATTTTTGTTTTTCAGAACCTGGAAAGCATTGCACCAGTGATCAGCAGATTGCTGATGCCATGCAGGTCTCCCCCATACATTATACGTGCAGGCAGTTTCACACTGACAGGAAGACTCAATGAACTACCACAAAGCTCAACAGTGCCGTGGTAGTTCATTGAGAATTACAGGTCGACAGCCGCGAAGGATGTCGGGACTTTTAGTTCATTCATACACAGAGCTCTGTAAATGAATGACGTGGGCGGAGCCCTGATCATCTACACTGTTCAAAAAGTGACAGCTAGTACACGGAAATTCTTTCATATGGAGAGAGAGAGAGAGCAGCGGGGAGAACATGATAAATGTTCCACCCTAAAAATGGATGGAACATGCAACATGTGTATGTTTTAAAAATCATTTAGGCCCATTCATACTAGTGAGTTTTGGTAATGTGCAGCAGACCTAAAGTAAAAAAAATAAATGTTTTTAGATCGACCTGCCCCCCCACCTTTATATGAATTCCATCCTTAGCCAATATGGGAGTGTACTAACCAATAACCCATATACACAGATCATTCATATAGCAATCTTAAAAGACTCCTTTACAGTAATTAATTCCTTGAATCCCCCCCTAAGTTCAGCCCACTGATGTAACATTCTTACCCTTTTCCCCTAATTCAGTGATGTTCACTGTTCTGTGTGCCCAGTAAAAACCTCTGCATCCTCTTCATACTGTATGTGACTCCATTTATTCCTATGGTTCAGATATACTTCGCAGGACCATCATAAGCATGGCTCTCCTATAGGAATAGGGTCATGACATGCATGTACATTATGAAGAGGAGATGGCTGAAGGCTTTCTCTGCAAGGGATGTGCAGCACTGAGCAAGAGTGAACATTACCGATCAGAGAGAAAAGGTAATGCCGCGTACACACGGTCGGATTTTCCGACGGGAAATGTTCGATGGGAGCTTGTTGTCGGAAATTCCGACCATGTGTAGGCTCCATTGGACATTTTCTGTCGGAATTTCCAACAAACAAAATCTGTTGTTGGAAATTCTGATCGTGTGTACACAATTCCGACGCACAAAGTTCCACGCATGCTCGGAATCAAGCAGAAGAGCCGCACTGGATATTGAACTTCATTTTTCTTAGCTCGTCGTACGTGTTGTACGTCACCGGGTTCTTGACGATCAGAATTTCCGCCAAGATTTGTGTGACCGTGTGTATGCAAGACAAGTTTGAGCCAACATCCGTCGGGAAAAAAAAAACATGGATTTTGTTGTCGGAATGTGCGATCGTGTGTACGCGGCATAAAGTATGTTACCAGGTGGGCTGCACTCAGGGGATGGGGTAAATGAAAGGAAGACTTCATCAAAGGTGAAGCTGCTCTCTAAGGTTGCGGTATGAATGATCTGTATGTATGAGCAGTTGGTTAACTTTTTATTTTGAGTTTGATAGCATAGGAAAGGATTATAACCTCTGACAAGTTTGTACGTGTCCTTTAAAAGCCTTTTATCTTGAAGGTGGACACAGAAGCATACATCCTAGTTTTTTTTTTATATACTATAGGTACTCTCCCAGGTGAAGGAAAAGAGTAATACATATAAATGAGGAATTTAGGGCAATCGGCAACCTATAATGCAGCTGCTTTTCATAAGGTGGTGCAGAGTAAAAGTATCTTTTCACATTTTTTTCAGCTCTGGTTGCTAGATTGCTTGAGCTTGCTTGTCAAGAATATGATTGTAATACTTTGGTGTACATGGCCTAAAATATCTACAGAGAGGTACAGGCAGTAAACAACACAAAGAGTGCAGCATGCGAAAACATTTACTTCACATTAGAAACAATCTTAATTAAATTTAACAATCTTAAACATCTCTTTTTTTAAAAATTCAAAATATACAAAATAACCATATACACACACAGCAAAAAAATAAACACAAATTTATATAAAACTACCACCAACCTATATTCAGTGTCAAATCACATCATAACGGACATACTTACTTCATGTATATCTGTCAGATAAACAAATAAAAAATCTAGGAGGTGCCTGCACATACCTGAAGTGCATTGAAAGACCACAAAACCTCTGCTTATATTTGCAAGACTCAACACTTCCCTGTAGGGTTAAAGGCGCCCTCCTGTTGGCCCACAGCTATAATGGGCAGGCTTTCAATACAGCTAGAAGTGTAGAATCTAGCAGAGTAGAATGCCTTGGATTTTTAGGGTGCCAAAATGTACTTGAAGAGGAAAGAAGATATATGCAGACACCTATGGGTGGCTGGATTACATGCATGTATTAACGATGTTCTAGTATTACCCCAACATGTGTATTTTAACTTTACCAGTGTAGCCTTAAAGTGTACCTTTTACCGGCACACATTGTAAACGGTTATATAATATAAGAACAATAGCAACTAATTCTCTAGGAACCAGAAGCTCTTCCATTATAGCCCAAGTCCATCTAAATCTGGAATTTCAGTTTTAAGGGTTTGCTAGCAAGTGAATCACCTACCACCCTTTTATATTGCATGATGATGTCACGCTCTGGATGCTGCATTCTGCATAATGTAAAGAAAATGTATAAATGGGCACTCGGTTTTCAAGAGAATGACCCCGATTAGTATAAGAGTGAAGCTATTAACTATTTCAGGGATATCTTGGCACTGGAATGTTTAAGATATACAAGTCAGCTGGTGATTCAATCCAAATATACCCAAAGAAAACCCAAGTACCAGTTTAACAGATTTCAAGCAGTATTAAACCCAAAATCAAAACATTTATTGTATTGCAGCTTACCAATTCTTAGATGTGATGGCTGCATTTGTTTCCCTTTTTTAGGCTCTATTTTCATCTAGTGATCCAGCCAGTGAGTCCCTTGTTTTTCAATAGAAAAGCTCTCTTGCAGTTACAGGGGTGAGACAACCCATTTAACACTAGCAGGGGTGCTTAAAATAATCAGCTTTTATTTATGTAAAAACCTTTATCCCAAAAGGAAAAAAAAACAGTTTTCTGTAACTGTAAAGTGTGATCTGGAGTTTGGCTTCATTTAGTTAGCATATCTAAATCTACAAGTAGATCTAACCCCCCCAACTGACAATGTTGCTGTCCAAATCTGCTTGCTGTGCTCATTCATCCAGAGTGGTGTCTGTATAATACAGCTGGTGTGTTACTGGCCAGGTCCATCAGGGGAAAACGGAGGGGAAAAAAAGTAAAAAAAAGGGGTGGGAACCAAACAAACTTATACAGCCACTGCATCCAATCATTGGTAAGCTGCAGTATATTAAATTTTTGGTTTTGAGTTTAACACCACTTTCATCTTTAATCCTGCAATCTAGCACTTGATAATGATTGGTTGACTCCAGAAAATAACTTCTTATACTGTATATACAAGGCAACCAGAACTGCTCCTTTCATGAAGAGAGTTAAGAACTTTGTCTCAAATGGCACAAACTAGGAAACCTTCTTGCCTTGCCTCATAGGCCTCCACCCATCAGTAGGATGTTGCAAAACTTTGATCTCTGCCCAATGTTATGAAAAGGTGGGCCTTACTGCTGCTGGGAATAGCCAGAAGGGGTTGTAAAGGTATACATTTTTTCACCTTAATGCATTCTATGCATTAAGGTAAAAAACTTTTGAAAATACCGCCGCCCCCAGCCCCCCCGTTTTACTTACCTGACACCACGAAACTCGGCTGCTCGCTCCCGACCTCCATTCAGCCGATCAGCCTGGTCGCTGATTGGCTATAGTGGATGGATTGAAAGCAGCGCAGCCATTGGCTCGCGCTGCTGTCAATCACAGCCAATGATGCGGCGCGCCGGGGGCGGGGCCGAGTGATACAGCGAGCGGCTATAGCCGCCGGCTGTATCACGGGAGCGCGCCCGCAATAACTAACCACCATGCGAGAGAGCTCGCATTAAGGTGGTTAGTTATTGCGGGGAGGAGCTGAGACAGCCGCTGTGGGACCCCAGAAGAGCAGGTTCGGGGCCACTCTGTGCAGAACGAGCTGCACAGTGAAGGTAAGTATAACATGTTTGTTATTTAAAAAAAAAAAAAAATTACCTTTACAACCCCTTTAACATATATCTAAAGCCAGAAGTTTTTTTTTTTCTTTTTTTAATTGCATGAGGAAGTGCTGAAACCTGTCTTTCTTTTGTCTGTGTCCTTGCTGGGAACATTCACTCTATTTGCCCTGATGATCATTGTCACAGGACAGAAAAATGTATTGTTATCACTTGAGCAGAAATAGAGAGGGCATTGGGGGCATCTGTGCCAGTAACATCTGTAAAAAGAAAAAAAAAAAAAAAAAAGGAGGGGGATTTCTCATTTTCTCATTACTTTAGAGAGTTCCTGACTTTTTTTCAGGGAAATGTCCTTAATAAAACATAAAAAAAAAAAAAAAAACCTGACAGGGGTTTAAAATATAACTAATGAGAAAAGTTTTTTTTTTTATAGTTTTGGACAGAGTGGATAGGGATTAGAACACCTATTAGGTTTATTTTGCTGTCTGTGCCCTGGTTAGGTAGAGTCACCCTCTCGATTTGTCCTGTTTACCGTCATCATTGAAAATCCAACATTTTGGGCTGCCCTCAGAAAAGTAATCTTTTGATAGGGACACCAGTTCTGGTGACTTTGGGGGGCCCCAAAGGATTCCCTTAAATTGTAGGGCGTTTCTTTCACTTCCTGTTTTGGCTATGGGACAGAAAAAAGAAGGTACATCTCCCCAATGGGATACAGATGGCAAAAGAAAAATTGACAAGGGTTATGACCCTCCCATACTTTACCCAAAATGAAAAAAATGTTGCCTATACTCTTACTTTAATAATTTCCCACTCTATCCAAAGCAAAAACAAAAAAATTTTGAGATCAAAGATATACCTTAAGTGTTGCCACACTAGCTACAGTCAGAATGACAGGTGCACTCTAGGGAATGAAATGAAAACTAGGAGGATTAGGCTTTGCTGATCATATGGGGAATGGGTAAAAAAATAAAAAATAAAAAAAAAGCATGACTGTTATACTTATGTGCTATGAGATATGGTACTGTGACAGATTCTCAGCGAATACTTCTGCTCTGAGCAAATAGGCATTATATTAAAAAAAAGTTTTTGTTTTTTTTCAAGCCTGGTGAAGGAAAGTGAAGCTTGCACAATGCCCTGCGAAATAATCTGCTACATCTGCTCCTCCAAAAGTCACAGCACTTGCAGCTGTTCCACTATTACCTGAAGATTTCCTGTTTCTGCACTTTGCTCTCGGCAGTCAGGAAATCCACATAGACCTCTGTGGGACCACCACTTTGTAGGATGCATAGACGAGAGCAGAAATGGGTAGTTTGTGGGCATTAGCTGAACAGTGGGGAGAGCTATGACTGATCCAATAGATCTGGTAAAGTACAACTTCCCTCACCTCCTCACAAGACCACATAATGACCTACTTAGTAAAAGAGGACAACCGGTTCGTCGCAAGACTTATGTATACAGCAGCAGAAATACAGCAATATGTAGAATCAATATTAGCTTGCTTCTTTCCATGAACCTAACGCTCCCATCAGGTGCACACCCAGGAGCACATCCCGGCTCAGCTGTTCCGATTGTCAAGTAGATATGACTGGTCTGCACACAGATTCTGTCATAGATGAAAAACCAGCTTTAATAAAAAAAAATTAGAGGATTCACAATATATGGTCTCGCTTGTCCATTTCCTGCTCCAACCCGTTTCACCCACAAAGGGCTTAATCATGGAGACTATAGGTTGTGAAACTTCTAAAGCTGTAAAGCTGGTTTTGCATTGGTGCTGGCATCAGTGAGCAGACCGTTCATTTCTATTTGATGAGCAGAACTACATTAATAGAGTCTTGTAGGCAAAATAAATTTAGTTTTCTTTGTCTTTGCCTCCTTGGCGTATATGGCCAGGAAACACAAATAACACTGAAACTATCAATGGTTTTCGTATGTATATTTGATACATGCAGAATTTTTTTTAAACACTCTCTGTTCATTAAGATTTGTGTCTGTACCAACAACAAAAATTACAAAAATTAATAGAAATTTTAAAAAGTCCCCTAGCACTTCAACATGTTTTACTTATTCGTTCATGGCCTCCTACAGAAAGAAGACAAGGAACCAGGAAATGTACTCCGTGTGAAAATAAAGAGGCTCCGGAAATGCACATGTAGTCCTGTCTAGGGAACGCTGAATCACATAACACTTTATAACCATGAAAATGAACATACTTGCTGTATTAACCAAGAAATAAATTAATATTTAATTGTCCAATGACGGTTATTCCTTCTTTGCCAATTCACATTCTCTCTTGACACGGGAAAAAGGTCCCAGTTCCTTGCAAAATACAAAGTCCCAAAGCACACGTCCCCACGATGTATGGTAAGGTAAGGTGTCATAATACTCAGACGCTATTCTACGTACCTGTAAGTGATGAAAACAGAGGGATTAATGACACAGTGCTAAAAGATTTGAACCTTCAAATGCTAAAATATTCTTGAAATTGCTGTTGTTTTTTAGGTTTAAATGTTTTAAAACTAATGTATGTTTTTTAACCAATGAAAAAAAATAACCTTTGTTTTACAAATAAACATTGAAGAGTGATAGAGCCTTTACAGATTATGTTTAAAAAAAAAAGAAAAAAAGAAAAAAAGAAGCACAGCATAAGCTGTCTGGAGTGGGGGGGGGGGGGGGGGTTGGTTTCAGCTTGAGCTATTGAGCTCTGTTAGCTAATAGCTAATATTCACCAAACTGAAAATACATATTTTTAAATATTGTTCTTTTTTTTGTCCTGATTTTAATAAATACAGAAAATATATGTAAAACCACTATGCATTCCTTTCAATACTGTAGGAAGAGCTGTGTGTGTTTCCTAGAAATGGAGGGTAATTATGTGTGTGTCATTCTTGCACAACTCCTCTAATGATTACACAAGCATAAAATGCTATCTGCTTTTTAGAAAACTTCGTAAGGGTTAAAAGTGCAGGCATAGTTACGTATGTTAGATAGAAGTAGAAGTACCTACAAAATGTGTGCTCAGGTGGTCTTAATTTGCCTTACTAGTGCTTGCACTGCTCAGGTCCTGATATTCCCTGTCATCAGGGCTGACAGAGTACATTTTCTAAACAAGCAATTCTCAAATTGTATTTGCCATTTACAAACCCCCAAATAGTCCTTAAATCTAAAACAAATCTAAAATCCACTACAATGTGAGGCACTGTAAAGGACAAAAAAAATTTTAAAAAGTCATAATTTCGATAGCTAAGAATACAAATAACCCATGGTAATGAAAATACTACATGCATTCTGCTTTTGTGCACCAGGCCTATTAAGAAAATGGAAGCTTGGACAAGATGGCAGCAAGAAATATATGACAGGAAAGGAAATGTAAGACAGATGATTTTTTTTTTTTTTGCTAAAGTTTTTGCTAAATAACCGGTTTTACAAGGAGTGGAAAAATGTAAAACATGGGAAATAGTATGAAATCACGAGGGATTGTGTCATAGCTGAACTCCATGTGACCTGCACATTTATGATGTATTTGAGTAATGTGTTAACGAAAATTCCAAATCAATTATCAGTTGACCAACCTGTCCTACAGAAATCCTTAACCGAACTTTGGAGCCTGGTCTGCTAGAAGCTGAAGTTAATAGGTAACCACGATTTAAAACCTACAGCCAGATGCCCTACCTATGTGAGCTCATTATAAGTAAGGGTCACAACTTGCAGATCTTTCAAAAAGCCATTTGTATATTTTATATGGATACTGCAACAAAGCAGTTCAAGTCTTACTGGTCAAATCCACAGAATGTACACTGATCATGTAACAGCTTAATAATGAAACGATGAAATGTGCACTTTTTAAAAGGGTCAGGTTGTCAAAGCTGATAATTAGGTTTATTCTAACATGGTGGGGGGGGGGAGAAAATCACCAACTGGTTAGTATTTAAGGGACTGTAGTAAAGAGTACTGTGCACATACAGTGCCACATTCATTATGGGGTCTTTTCTTCCTGCCACACTTCTTATTTCCCTCACATTAGGCAGGACTTAGAAGTACCGAGACTACCCTTATAGAATCAGGAGTATCAAAGAATATGTAAACCCAACATTTCATATTCCTGATATGTGTCTGCTGTACCATGTACTTGTATGAAAAAGTATCCTATTGTCTTTGTATTACTTCCTTTATGCCAAATCCCTGGTGCTCTTGCCACTCCCTTTGCTTTCCTATTAAAAAATGACCTTACTAAACAGGAGAGCACATCGTGGTCAATTCTCTAGCTGTGCCGTGAACTCCGTGTGCTCTCCTCCAATGATCAGACATGTCCTGACACGCCCTCCTCTGCACAGCCATTCACTGGAAAGCTTAGGGTGCTGCTGCTTCTCCTTCCCCTGATATTATGCAGCTGAGAACAGAGGGAATGTGATCACTCAAAAAAGTGAAAAAAAAAATAGATAAAACATATTATAATTCCTTTTTATTTTTTATATCTGTTACACAAATGTTTTGCCCATTTTAAACTGAACGGGTTTTTTTACAAAAATAAATAAATATATGTGTATGCGCTAAAGGCTATAAATACGTGAACAAAGAATAAAATAAATCTATACAATATTAAAAATTATTATAAATTATAAACAGTGTCACACACCTGTGAAGAAAGTGACTATAATCCACAATTGAATATATGAAAAATGGTAACATGCACCATGCAAAAAAATGTGAGAAAAAAAAAAAAATACATATATATATATATAAGTGCTACTTGATAAAGTGTCCGAAACCGATTCATACAAATGAATATATCTCAGTCCAAGCCATTCATAAGAGTATATAAATCAAAGTGCACAATAGTGTCCAAACAAATAGCAGGCAATCCTCATGCTGTTTTTTTTGAAAAAGTGCTAAATATTCCTCATGCTCTTCTTATGAGATGTGCACATTAAGGCATGCTGCGGTGCTCTCCAGTGACCCCCAATGGATAATACGCTCACCTTAGAGCGTGTGACACAGTAGCTAAACAGTGTCAAAACACGCATTAGAGCCACTCCAGGGCTCACACAGGGTATGCTGGTGATGATCTGTATCTCGCTCAAATGGTGACATATATGAAAGAAAGGAGACTCATAGCATAATAACGCCAGGAATTTATTTGAAAAGCCCTAAAAACAATCCCTCCAGGAGGGTACTCACAATGCTTGGGTGCGTCAGTGCACCATCCTATCCAAAACATGCAATACAGATGAATCCTGTGGCGTGCGGTGTTCAATCCTCTGCCTGTCTGTGTGTAGAAAGCTCCGTCCTGCCCCTCCCCTACGCGTCTTCGGCACAGGGTATACGTGCCTTCATCTGGGGGATCTTCCAGATGAAGGCACGTATACCCTGTGCCGAAGACGCGTAGGGGAGGGGCAGGACAGAGCTTTCTACACACAGACAGGCAGAGGATTGAACACCGCACGCCACAGGATTCATCTGTATTGCATGTTTTGGATAGGATGGTGCACTGACGCACCCAAGCATTGTGAGTACCCTCCTGGAGGGATTGTTTTTAGGGCTTTTCAAATAAATTCCTGGCGGTATTATGCTATGAGTCTCCTTTCTTTCATATATGTCACCATTTGAGCGAGATACAGATCATCACCAGCATACCCTGTGTGAGCCCTGGAGTGGCTCTAATGCGTGTTTTGACACTGTTTAGCTACTGTGTCACACGCTCTAAGGTGAGCATATTATCCATTGGGGGTCACTGGAGAGCACTGCAGCATGCCTTAATGTGCACATCTCATAAGAAGAGCATGAGGAATATTTAGCACTTTTTCAAAAAAAAACAGCATGAGGATTGCCTGCTATTTGTTTGGACACTATTGTGCACTTTGATTTATATACTCTTATGAATGGCTTGGACTGAGATATATTCATTTGTATGAATCGGTTTCGGACACTTTATCAAGTAGCACTTATATATATATATATTATTATAATTTTTTTTTTTCTCACATTTTTTTGCATGGTGCATGTTACCATTTTTCATATATTCAATTGTGGATTATAGTCACTTTCTTCACAGGTGTGTGACACTGTTTATAATTTATAATAATTTTTAATATTGTATAAATTTATTTTATTCTTTGTTCACGTATTTATAGCCTTTAGCGCATACACATATATTTATTTATTTTTGGCATATACACGGTATGGAACGTGGTTAGTGTGTGCAGCTGAATTAGGTTCATTTATTCACACTGAAGGCATTAACCCATTTGTGGCTCACAAGATTTTAGCACTATTTTTTGGGTTTTTTTACAAGGTGATCGTTTACAGTCACTTTAAGACTTCAAATTGGGAGCAGGAAAGCCAGATTCAGTGTGTACCTCTGAAATGCTGTGCAAGTGTAAGCCTCATGCACACTGGACGTTCTAAAAATGCTATTTGCTTTAGCTGTAGAATGAGTTTTGCAGCGTTTTTGCAGTAGTGTTTTTCAGCATTTTTTTTGCAGTAGCTTTTTTTGGCAAAACTATACTCCCACAAAAGCTAATGGCTCAAAAACGCAGATAAACGTTGAATAACCAAGTTTTTCAGCGTTTCGTTCAACTTTTATCAGCGTTAGAGCATTTTTACAGCTGAAAAACTCCTTTTAAAAGGCCTCATGCACACAGGATGTTATAAAAACGGCAGTAACGTTCCTTGTAGAAAGCCGCAGCTGTAGAATGAGTTTTGCAACTTTTTTGCAGTAGCGTTTTTTCAGCACTTTTTAGCAGAACTATACTCCCACAAAAGCATATGGCTCAAAAACGCTGATACGCAGATTATTCACTTTAGTGTTTTTCAGCTTTTATCAGAGTTAGCCCACGTTCCCATTGGGGCAATTTGGCATGCGATTTGACATGTAAAATCACATGCCAAATCGGAGTCTATTGCCGGCAATGGCACCATCCGAATCAGTGCGACACCGCACTGATTCCCAAAAGTAGTTTCTGCACTACTTTTGGCGACTTCGGGGGAGATTTCAATAGACATCTGTGCATGAACCCGCACAGATGTCTCTCAAATCGCCCCCAAAGTCGGGCTGAAATGCCGATTTGAAACTCGCACAATTTCAAACATGCATTCAGTGTGAACCTGGGCTTAGAGCGTTTTTACAGCTCAAAAACTCCTCTTAAAACCCACTAGTTCTGTTTTTTTTCCAGCCAGAAAACACCCCTGCCAAAAAAAACACTGATAACAGCCTATGTGAGCATGGGCACAGGATAACATGCTGAGATCATTGGTGTGCGCAGCCTATTGCATTAGGCTGTGCACCCCAGAGAACAAACACATGTGCATGTATATCAGCAGAGCAGTGGACGGTGTCAGTAGAGCAGAGATTGGTGTCAGTAGGGCAGTGGATGGTGTAAGTAGTTTTTTATTTTTACTATTTTTTTACAACTTTATTTTTTTATTATTATTTACCATATGTTTTACTATTCTTTTATATTTTTTTTAGGAGCCCCAATGAGGGGCTTTGGTGGAATGTCAAGGGTCTAAACAGATACTAGATGTCTCGGAGAAAGGAACTGAGGACAGTGATTCCTCAGTCCCTTTCTTTGCAGCCTCAGCTGCACTGGACAGTGAATGACTGGGAAGTGCTCTGTGCTGAGCAGCTTTCTGTTCATTCACAAACTGAAGCATAGTAAACATAGTTTACTATGCACAGTTAAGAATGAACACAGGAGCGATCTGTATAGGATTTAGAAAAAGAAGGGCTTGGTAAATGAAATATTTACTGGCCCCTTTTCCCATACTCTCCATCCTGAAACATCTCCCATAGGAGCTGGTGGGAGAGGAGAGGAAGGGAGCTGGAAGCACTGCAGGGGGGAGACAGGGGAGCCAGAAAGCAGAAAGGGGGTTAAGCTGTAAAAACATCCAGTTTGCATAAGGCCTAATGCTTAAGCAAACCTTTATATTATTTTAGATGGAGTATAAAAGGGTTATACTACGATCAAATCACACACAGGTGGACTTTATTTACTAATTAGATGACTTCTGAAGGCAATTGGTTCCACTAGATTTTAGTTAGGGATATCAGAGTAAAGGGGGCCGAATACAAATGCACGCCACACTTTTCAGATAGTTAATTGTAAAAAAAAAAAAAAACTATGAAAAACATTTATCATTTTCCTTCCACTTCACAATTATGTGCCTCTTTGTGTTGGTCTATCACATAAAATCCCAATAAAATACATTTACATTTTTAATTGTAACATGACAAAATGTGGAAAATTTCAAGCGTTATGAATACTTTTACAAGGCACTGTATATAAATGAAAAAAAAAAAAATAGTAACAGACAGTGGCTAACAAAGATCCACTAAAACAGATAATCATCTTATAGATTCATACTATTGGTGTATATAGTTATCTCTGTTACTTGCCACTACTTAAAAAAATAAAATAAAATAAATAATGTGGCTTTTGTGTTCTGTACAGGTTCAGAGGTAATACCATGACAGTCATAAGCTTTTAAGAGCCAGAATTATTAAACCTGGACCGATACATATTGAAAAATCTTGCAAATTTTGATCACGCTTCATTTTTTCTGGTGAATGTGGAAGAATGGAACGTGATATCGCACATTGAAGCCAATTTGTTTTTTGCTTTAGACTATATAAATCCATTTATACACTGTCTGGTAATTAGGGGTTTAAAACAGGCAATGAGAAAATACAATGCCTCCTCAAAGCTTGTCTATTCCTTTCTGAAAAGCGTTCTGAATTATGATCATGCTTCAGACAGCAAAACAAGTCTAAATGTGGACATAGACTCCTATGGGGGCTTTGAGATGCAGCAAAGCACCAGGAAACGACATTGGGGCATTATTTCTGAAGCACAGCATAGCAATGCAAAGCTTTTATTTCCATTCAGAGTGCTTAAAAAATGCAGGTCAAAGGCCACATTTTAAAGCAAGTGAACTGGATCTCTTTCAGACTTTGCATACATATGGGCTGTCTTGTTTTTTTCTGCCAGGACTTTTAAGTGCCAGTTAGTTAAACTGCACATGTAATACATATAGAGTTCTTTACTATAGAAGACTGTGGTAGATATAAATGAATGGTCTTACCTCTGGAAGTTTGCTTCCAGGAATGCTGGGAAAGTCGTGATGTTCCATGTGATAGCCAACGTTGAAGGTCAGCAGGTTGAGTGGTCCATAGTAAGAGTACGTTTCATAGCCTTTTAGAAACATATAGTGCTCCGCAATAAAATGCCCAGATATGGGGTGCAGACCCATTGACAGAATGGATCCAGCCAGTAAATATACAACAGGCTTCAGTCCCCACAAATGATATATCACCATGTCAAACGAAAACTGAACAATGGCATTAATGACCTCCATATGGGTGATGGGCTTGGGATTCACATAGAGAGGTCGTAGGACATAGAGTAGCGGCTGTAGAATGATCCAGATTATTTTGCGTACAGGAGTACAAAAAACCCTTCCCTCGAAACAAGTGGGAATATCCACATCCAAGATGTCTCCTCCAAGATATCGGTGATGATCGATGTGGTACTTTTTGAAGGATGTTGAATATGGCATGGCAATAGGAAGATTAGCAAACATGCCAAAGAAACGGTTCCAACGGGCTGATTTGTTTCCAAATGCCACATTGTGAGAAATGTCATGAATGGCAAGAGTCAGTGAATGGTTTATCACACCACCAAAAGTATAGGACCAAAAAATCAACCACTTCCAGGACAGATCACGAACGAGGTAACAGCAAAGGATTTGGACAAGCACCATGCAACTAACAGTCCATTTAAGTTGCGGGTCAGGTCCCATTAAGTTCTTGATCTGTGGATATTTTGCTGAAATGATAAAAAAAAACAGGAAAAATTATTGTTTTAGCCAACATATAAAGACATACAAGAATAAAATATGGCCATATTGAAAAAACAGCGCAAAAAGTATCAAAATACCAGCAACCAGTCAGATTTTAGATTAATGAAGGTAACTAAAGGATTAATTCTGATTGCTTACTACAATTCTCAATTTGCTTTATTGAATCCACCTAAATGGATATATTATTTGTGAAGTTTGCAAAAGCTATTTTATAAGATTTACAATGGGAGTCAGCAACCAGTATATCACGGACAGGTGACTGGTAGATCGCAGTCAGGGCTTGCTGACCCATCACCCCAGAGCATCAAACAGAGTGTAATGCAGAGGGACTTGTAAAGTTGGATCTGTAGTAGAGAGCCGCCTAAGCCGATGCCTCCTATGTAGTTCTGGTTCCTGGCGCATGAAGAGTAATACCGAATGCACTCAATCTCTGATCTTGGCTAGCGGTCTCCAGAGTGGTGCCAGCAGCAAGAAAAAAGGAGATCTTCAGGTCAATGTGAAGCAATACACTTGGCATAATAGTATAGGGCTGCTTTCACACTGATGTGCTGCAACTTACCCACACCGCGAGTGCCGTGCAGTGTACCTGCAGCTTTCCTGCGGGTTTGCTGTGCTTAGCCATTGACATCTATTATATCCTGTGGGTTTGGTGCAATTTCTGAATGCAGGAGTTTTGATACGCTTTCAGAAAGTGCACCACACCTGCAGGATAGAATAGAAGTCTATGACAAAGCGCAACTAACCCAGGAAAGTCGCAAAAGCACTGTGCTGCACCCACGGTGCAAGTAAACCACAGCACATCAGTGTGAAAGCAGCCTTATAGGGAGCTCAGAACAGTAACGGCACCCCTCTTTAGCTGCCGTGGCCAGGGGTGTACATGTCACAGTAGGAGTTATATGCCCTGTCATGGTTGGTGGGTGTAGCGCCTGCCAAGCATGACTTATTCAAGTGAATGAGGCCACTCTGCAAATGCCCTGCAATCTTGTGAAGTACAGCAAACAAGGGGTTAAAGCAGGCAGCGTTGTGTTGCTTTCTCACAACCTGCTTTAACCCCTTTGACCCTGCAGAAGCTTGGGCCCCGTTTACGTGAATAGGTCGCGATTGACAGGTGGCAGCACCCACCAAATTCAACAGGGGGTTTAATTCCTGCTGTGGCATGTGTACACCTTTGGCTGCTGCCTCAGCAGCTAAAGGGGGTAGGGGGCGGTAAACTCAATCACAGGGTTTTAGTACCCCCCCCGTACTTTATGTGTTAAGGAGCCCTAAGGGTGTCGCTGCCGAATGCAACTAAGGGCTCATTCACAAGTGCAGCAGGCACTGCTGCTCCTCTGTAAAGTGATCAGTGTGTGTAACAGATGGCGAGGCGGCAATATGTTGCCTCCTTACCACCCGATTTAAACCTATGATTGCTGTGCAATGCACATAATTGCAAAACAGTAGTACAGCAATTAGAGGTTTAAATCTGGTGTGAGGAGACACTGTGCCCAGTGATCAGGGATCGGCAAGGGACCAGCTTCCCTGTCCCTGCTGAAGAAAATCATCCCCACACTATGATGCTGCCATCACCATGTTTCACAGTGGGGATGGTGTGTTCAGGATGATGCGCAGTGTTAGTTTTCCACCACACATATCATTTTGCTTTTAGGCTAAAAAGTTCAATTTTCGTCTCATCTGACCAGAGCACCTTCCACATGTTTGCTGTGTCCCCCACATGGCTTCTCGCAAACTGCAAACGGGACTTCTTATGGCTTTCTTTCAACAATTGCTTTCTTCTTGCCACTCTTCCATAAAGACCAGATTTGTGGAGTGCACAACTAATAGTTGTCCTGTAGACAGATTCTCCCACCTGAGCTGTGGATCTCTGCAGCTCCTCCAGAGTTACCATGGGCCTCTTGGCTGCTTCTCTGATTAATGCTCTCCTTGCCCGGCCTGTCAATTTAGGTGGACGGCCATGTATTGGTAGGATTGCAGTTGTGCCATACTCTTTATATTTTTGGATGATGGAATGAACAGTGCTCCATGATATGTTCAATGCTTAGGATATTTTTTTTTTTTAACCTAACCCTGCTTTAAACTTCTCCACAACTTTATCCCTGACCTGTCTGGTGTGTTCCTTGGCCTTCATGATGCGGTTTGTTCACCAAGGTTCTCTAACAAACCTGAGGGCTTCACAGAACAGCTGTATTTATACTGAGATTAAATTAAATACAGATGGACTCCATTTACTTATTAGGTGACTTCTGAAAGCAGTTGGTTCCACTAAATTTTAGTTAGGGGTATCAGAGTAAAGGGGGCTGAATACACATGCACACCACACTTTGCACATACAGTGATACTCCGATTTGCAAGTAACGCGGTATACGAGCGTTTCACAAGACGAGTTATATATTTTTTTTAAATCCTGACTCGCTTTGATATACGAGTGCTTTGGATTACAAGCATGCATCTGGAACGAATTATGCTCGTAACCCAAAGTATTACTGTATTTATTTGTAAAAAACCATTGTTGACAACCATTGTTGACAACCATTTATCATTTTCCTTCTACTTCACAATTATGTGCCACTTTGTGTTGGTCTATCACATAAAATACATTTACGTTTTTGGTTGTAACATGACAAAATGTGGAAAACTTCAAGGGGTATGAATACTTTTTCAAGGCACTGTGTGTGTGTGTATATATATGTGTGTGTATATATATATATATATATATATATATATATATATATATTATATATACATACATACATACATACATACACACAGTCAAAAGTATTGGGCCTTTACACACACATGAACTTTAATGGCATCCCAGTCTTAGTCCATTGGGTTCAATATTGAGTTGGCCCACCTTTTGCGGCTACAGCAGCTTCAACTCTTCTGGGAAGGCTGTCCACCTTAATCTGACCACCTTAAAACGTGCCTTGAAGATTCCGAGGCCACATGGAAAAAGGTGTTATGGTGTCAGAGGAGACTAAAATTTAATAATTTGGTCTCAACACCAACCGATATGTCTGAAGGAAATTCAATAAAGCTCACCATCCAAATAACGCCATTCCTACAGTAAAGCATGAAGGTGGTAATATCCTCTTATGGGAGTGTTTCTCTGCAGAAGGGACTGGAGCACTTGTCAGGATAGAAGGAAAATTGAATGGGGCAAGATACCATCAAATTCTTGAGGAAAATCCTCTGCCATCTGCCAGAAAGTTGTCAATGGGAAGGAGTTTCCCTTCCACTATGACAGTGATCCAAAGCAGTCAGCAAAAATGACCACACAGTGGTTGAAGGAGACAAAGGTAAATGTCCTTGCATGGCTTAGTCAGAGTCCAGACTTAAACCCCATTGAAAATCTGTGGAATGACTTGAACACTGTAGTCCACAAATGGTCACCATCAAAATTAACTGAACTTGAGCAGTTCTGCAAAGAAGAGTGGGCAAATATTGCAAAGTCTAGATGTGCAAAGTTAGTAGAGACATTTCCCAACTGACTAAAGGCTGTAATTAAAGCAAAAGGTGGTTCAGCAAAGCGCTGACACAAGGGGATGATCATTTTTCAAACTCAGGGATTCTGTTTTTGAGTTTTTTTTTCTCTGACATGTTGGTGTGATATCTTTCACTTGGATGTTAACAGTTACACTAGTAAATACAGCTGGATAAAACAAAAATGGTGTGTTTGTTTTTGGTGCTGCCAGCACAAGGCCTTGAGTTTTTGGCGCATGGTACTAAAAGCCTACAGCGAGCAAGTAGCAGCTCTTGTGACACCAGGGAGGTATGTGAATTGGGACCCTTCCTAAAAGCAATGAGTGACATCTAATAAAGCGATCAACAGAAAAAAATTGTATTATGTATTTAAAGCCTATTAAAATGCGCTTTATAGTAGCACTGAGAATGTAAAAAGGGGGGGGGGGGGCAATACTAGGTGTGAATCAGATGTCCTACATTTATGCTAAGACACATGCTGGCTGAAGGACAGAACAGGGAGAGAACAGAAAGATAACTTCATCATACTGTTCATGCTCCTTGTCACAGTCCTTGTTATTCATCCCTTGTGATAGCAATACATTTGAATTAAAACAAAAATGAAATAAAAAAAAAAAGGGACAGTGTAAACAAAGTTTTAAATAAAAAAAAAATAAAATTAAAAGAAAAAGTTTTAAAAGTGCTCCATTCCCCCGTGCTCATGCACAAATGCAAACGTATACGCAAATCCCGCACGCATATGTAATTGATGATCGCAACACACGTGAGGTATCGCTGCGAACGGCAGAACGGGACCAATAATCCTAGCACCAGACTTTCTGTGTAAATCGAAACTGGTAACCTATAAAGGCTTTTAAACTGTTGCCTATGGAAATTTTTAGGTACCGTAGTTTGGGGCTGTTCCACGGGCAAACGCAATCTTAACCACTTCAATACCCAGCGCATTGCTCGGGACCCAGCACGCGTGCCCGGCGGCAGCGATGACCGGCGGGCACCCCCGATTGCCCGTTAACCGAGCAGGACGTGGATCTGTGTGTGTAAACATACAGATCCACGTCCTGCCAGGTGAGAGGAGACCGATGGTGTGTTCCCAGTACAGAGGAACACCGATCGGTCTTCTCCTCTTGTGAGTCCCCTCCCCCTACAGTTAGAATCACTCCCTAGGAAACATAATTAACCCCTCAATCACCCCCTAGTGTTAACCCCTTCTCTGCCAGTCACATTTACACAGTAATCAGTGCAATTTTATACCACTGATCGCTATATAAATGTGAATGGTCCCAAAAATTTGTCAAAAGTGTCCGATATATGTCTGTCACAACGTCACAGTCACGAAAAGAAAACGCAGATCACCGGCATTACTAGTAAAAAAAAATAAATAACAAAAATGCCATAAATCTATACCCTATTTTGTAGACGCTATAACTTTTGCACAGACCAATCTATATATTCTTATTGTGATTTTTTTTACCAAAAATATGTGGAAGAATACATATCGACCTAAACGGAGGAAAAAATTTGTTTTTTAAAAAAAAATTGGGATATTTGTTATAGCAAAAAGTAGAAAATATTGTGTTTTTTTTCAAAATTGTCGCTCTTCTTTTGTTTATAGCACAAAAAATAAAAACCGCAGAGGTGATCAAATACCACCAAAAAAAAGCTCTATTTGTGGGGAAAAAACATAAAAATTTAATTAGGGTTCAGTGTTGCATGACCACACAATTGTCATTCAAAGTGCGACAGCGCTGAAAACTAAAAATTGGTCTGGGCAGGAAGGAGGTGAACATGCCCTGTATTGAAGCGCTTAAAGTGTGACATGTTAGGTATCTATTTACTCAAAGTAACATATTCTTTATTATTTTACTAAAACATTAGGTATTATATTGTGTTTGTGTTCACTAAAATTCGTTACCGCCTCTTGCCCGCCATATAGAAAAAAATGACAGTGGGCAGAATCCCTTCTTGTTCTGGGCCGATGTCATATGACGTCGCTCAGTCTCACCGTGCAGTGCGGCGATCGCGGGCGTGCTGTGTCCTGGGACACGGCGCAACCCCGATCTCAGTAAAGAGCCGATGACACGGCTCTTTACCCATGTGATCAGCTGTGTCCAATCACAGCCGATCAAATATAAACATGGAAGTGCTGGTAATTGGCTCTCTTCGTCTCACACTGACGGGGTATGAGGAGAGGAGAGCCAATCAGCGTCATCTCCTTAAAGTGGAGACCTATACAGATAATCAGGGCACGGATTATCAGTAACCTGATTATCAGTGCAGCCCCAACAGTGCCCAGCAGTGATGCCAATCTGTGCCAGTGACACCAATCTGTGCCCAGTGATGCCCATCAGTGAGGTCATTCTGTGACCATCAATGATGAAAGTCAGTGCCGCCTATCAGTGCTACCTATCAGTGCCCAAAATCAGTGCTGCATATTAGCGCCTTCTCATCAGCGCACATCAGTGAAGGAGAAAAATTACTTATTTAAAATATTTTCTGGCAGAATCTATGAAAAAATCCTTTTTTTTTATATATCAACATTTTTGGGTTTTTTTTCCCTTTTTATTTTTCAGCAAAAATTAAAAAACCCAGCGGTGATTAAATATCACCAAAAAAAAGCTCTATTTGTGGGGGAGGGAATGCGTGACCGCGCAATTGTCATTCAAAGTGTGAGAGCGCTGAAAGATGAAAATTGTCCTGGGCAGGAAGGGGGTGAAGGTGCCCAGTAGGCAAGTAGTTATTTTTTTCCCAAAAGTTTAAATTTGAAAAACTGCTGCACAAATACCGTGTAACATAAAAAAAAAAAAGCAACACCCACCATTGTATTCTCCAAGACATCTGCTTAATATTATATATATATATATATATATATATATATATATATATATATATATATATATATATATATATATATATATATATATATATATATATATATATATATATATATATATATATATATATATATTTGGGAGTTCTAAGTAGTTTTATGCCAAAGAAATGCTGATTTTTTTACATGTATGTGGGAAGGTCAAAGTTGGCCTGGTAAGCAGTTTAGGTGACCTATAACAATTTCCTGTACTGAATTTTTTTAGATTCCCAGTATCACAAGGTCTGCTTTTGTGAGGTCTGTCTTCTCAGGGATGTCAGTTAATACATGTGGTGTGGGTTCTGGCCTTTGGGTCCAACTGAGATCACATATAAATTATATTGCTCTGCTATGGCTTTAGTCACCACACAAAAAATATTATAAATTATGTAATCTGTTTGCTTTAATAAATCTTTATGGTAAAAGAAATCTCAAATCTCCTCACTACTGGGCTATACAAATGGCCCTTTTATTTGGTTTTGCAGTGAAGATTGGTCGATAAGATGTAAATTATTTTTTTCACAGGCAAGTAATACAGTGAGATTGTCATGTTCATGGGTACTTAGTAATTCATGAAGGCATTTCATATTTGTTGCGGTCCATAATTGCCAATTCTGTCCCTGCATGAAACAGGCTTTGTGTTTACAACCAGGAGAGCTTTGTACAAGCTGCCAAAACATAATGTTGCACAACATGCTAATAATTTTGAGCTTCCCTTCTAAACTGGATAATCAAAGCTTATGCGGTTTTGGCTGAGGTTGAGAAGCCCACAGGTTCCAGTACACCTGCCCCTTAGCATAAACCAGCCCGCTTAGACTCACTATTGCAAGCGTCTGCAGAGGTTTACATAACACAATCTAGAATATAAAGAGCTACAGGTGCTGCCATGGAAGTAAAAAACCTATTTAGGATATATAACATAGGGCAGTGAAGACAGCAAAGGCAATGTGCAGAAAATCACTGGAAAAAAAAAATATTAAAAAATCTGATTTTTTTGATCATATCAGAACAAAGATGAATTTCCATTTTTTAATTTGGGTTACTGCATCTTGCACATCACTTGTCTTAGACCAGCCATAGATGATTCAAATCTGGAGCCAGTTCAGCAGGGATTGGCTGAGATTCAATCTATGTATGGACAGGCTGATTGTACCCAAGTCGAGCTTTCGATCGCCTTGAGTACAACTAGCATGTCGGATTTCTAGTATGCGATAAAATTGCATCGTCTATGGCCTGCCTTACTGAATAGGCCTAACAGGGTAGAGTTTCAGTTTCTATAATTTTATACACAAGTGACTGTTTAGACAATTATAATTTTCCAATTATTCGAACAATCAACTATAAAGTTGCCTTTACGGACTATAAAAAAGCTTCAACATTTCCAGTGCCTTGAAAAATTCTCCATACACCTTAAAATTTTCCACATTTTGTCATGTTACAACCAAAAGCGTAAATGTATTTTATTGGGATTTTATGGGATAGACCAACACAAAGTGGCACATAATTGTAAAGTGGAAGGGAAACGATAAATGGTTTTCAAAATTTTTTTTACAAATAAATATGTGAAAAGTGTGGGATGCATTTGTATTCAGCCCCCCGAATCAATACTTTGTAGAACCACCTTTCACTGCAATTACAGCTGCGAGTCTTTTGTGCAAGTCACTACCAGCTTTGCACATCTAGAGTTACATTTTTGCCAATTCTTCTTTGCAAGATAGCTCAAGCTCTGTCAGATTGAATGGAGAGCATCCGTGAGCGGCAATTTTCAAGTCTTGCCACAGATTCTCAATTGGATTTAGGTCTGGGCCATTCTAATACATGAATATGCTTTAATCTAAACCAGGGATATGCAATTAGCAGACCTACAACTGTTGCAGAACTACAAGTTCCATGAGGCATAGCAAGACTGACAGCCACAAGCATGACACCCAGAGGCAAAGGCATGATGGGACTTGTAGTTTTGCAACAGCTGGGAGGTCCGCTAATTGCATACCCCTGATCTAAACCATTCCACTGTAGCTCTGGCTGTATGTTTAGGGTCATTGTCCTGCTAGAAGGTGAACCTCCATCCCAGTCTCAAGTCTTTTTTTAGACTCTAACAGGTTTTCTTCTACGATTGCCCTGTATTTGGCGCCATCAGTCTTCCCATCAAATCAGACCAGCTTCCCTGTCCCTGCTGAAGAAAAGCATCCCCACAACATGATGCTGCCACCACCATGTTTCACGGTGGGAATGGTGGGTTTAGGGTAATGTGTAGTGTTAGTTTTCCGCCACACAAAGTATTTTGCTTGTAGGCCAAAAAGTAAAATTTTGGTCTCATCTGACCAGAGCACCTTCTTCCACATGTTTGCCGTGTCCCCTACATGGCTTCTCGCAAAATGCAAATGGGACTTCATATGGCTTTCTTTCAACAATGGCTCTTTTGCCACTCTTCTAAAAAAAAAGGCCAGATTTGTGGAGTGCACGACTAATAGCGGTCCTGTGTACAGATTCTCCCATCTGAGCCGCGGATCTCTGCAGCTCCTCCAGAGCTACCATGGGCCTCTTGGCTGCTTCTCTAAATAATGCTCACCTTGCCCGGCCTGTCAGTTTAGGTCAGGGATCCTCAAACTACGGCCCTCCAGCTGTTGCGGAACTACACATCCCATGAGGCCTTGTAAAACTCTGACATTCACAGACATGACTAGGCATGATGGGAATTGTAGTTCCTGAACAACTGGAGGGCCATAGTTTGAAGACCCCTGGTTTAGGTGGACAACCATGTCTTGCTAGGCTTGCAGTTTTGCCATCTCCGTGAGATGTTCAAGTCTTGGGATATTTTCTTTATAACCTAACCCTGCTTTAAACTTCTCCACAACTTTATCTCTGACCTGTCTGGTGTGTTCCTTGGCCGTCATGATGCGGATTGTTCACTAAGGTTCTCTAACAAACCTCTGAGTGCTTCACTGAACAGCTGTATTTTTACGGAGATTAAATTACACACAGGTGGACTCTATTTACTAATTAGATTACTTCTGAAGGCAATGGTTCCACTAGATTTTAGTTAGGGGTATCAGAGTGGTTGTAACATGACAAAATGTGGAACTGCCCACCAAACCCTTCTATTTTACTACCTTATAAAACATCATTTTGAGCATATAATGGCATTAGATCATGTATTTTTCCACTTGTTAGAATTTTGCAGTCAATAATTAACCTTGGAGAACTGGAAACTAGCTTTATATACACCTGATATTCCTGATATTCCTGTGTGTGCTAATAATTTTCGGGACATTACTACCAGGAGACAAATCACAAAGAAAAAGGGATGCTATCTGGTCATTATCTTATTCTGTGGAACAAAGCCACTGAAATAAGTTTTAGCTCCTAATGATTATTGTTGGGTGTGACTAGTTGTCAATATATAGAGTATGTACTTCAACAACAGGTAACACTAGTGCATTCTGTAGCCTGCAGTTTTTTTTAGCAATAGAATCCCGGCTGGTTTGAGTGGATTAAAGTCTTAAATTAAAAAAGCTGTAGGCAGGCTCTTTATTACAGAAGACATGCAATATCTCTTCTGGAATAAAATAAACCTATTTTCCTGCGCAGTCTTTTTTAGGCTCCATGCTGCGTTTTTCAAAAGCTCAAAAAAAAAAAAAAAAAAAAAGAGCTGGATGAAAAATACTAATAGCATTTTTTGTGCCAGCTTCTAGTTGCATTTTTGTAGCATATAGAAGCATTAACATTTTTGTAGTACATGAAGAAAAAAAAAAATGTTTGTAGCATTTAGATAAGTCAGGAGCATTCAGCGTTTTTTTTCTGCTGGAAAAACGCTCCAAATTTTTTTTCTTCTGCTCCTAGACACTAAAGCTAAAAAAATAGCCTAAAGTATTGTGCATGGCCACATAGGATAACACTATTTAGCTTCTAGGAGCATAAAAAAACATGCTAATAACTGCTTCTAGGAGCTTAAAAAACTTAGTGTGCATATGCAGCTCAGTTTACATTCTGGCACAGGTCTTGGGTGCCAAGATGATTGCAACCTTGTGCATACACAGGAGTGATGTCATCACATGCTGGTCAATGAGGACACCCCCCGGAAGAAGTCAGGTAGAAGATCCTGGTGCCAGGGACTTGCCCCTTTCACACTGGGGCGGGAGGTGCATCGGCTGTATTAGCGCTATACTTAGCGGCGCTTTATTGTCGTTTTAGCGGCGGTATTTGGCCGCTAGCGGGGCGGTTTTACCCCCCGCTAGCGGCCGAGAAAGGGTTAAAAACCACCACAAAGCGCCTCTGCAGAGGCGCTTTGCCGGCGGTATAGCCGCGGTGCCCCATTGATGCTGCTAGCAGGACTTTTTTTACCATCCTGCCAGCGCACTGCTCGAGTGTGAAAGCCCTCGGAGCACTGGAGACATAGCAGCGGCTGTTTCAGGTCGGTTTGCAGGTGCTATTTTTTGCGCAATAGCACCTGCAAAACGACCCAGTGTGAAAGGGGTTTAAGGAGAGGTAAGTATCGCTGACTTTAGATCTGCTTTAAAGGATAAGTTCACATTTTGTAACAGGTTACACCCATAATCGAGGTGTAACATGTAACAAATGCACCGTCCCTCCACATCTACCCCCCGATCCACCGTTTTGAGAGCTAGCTGGGGTCTTCTCCCCCTGCTCGCTGTCACAATCTAACAAGAAGCGTGACCATGCAGGGCTCCACTCGCCCGGCTGTGTCACTGATCGACAGTGTTCTGTGAATGGAAAACCCAAGGGCTTTCATACTGGAGTGGTGGGCTAGCAGGACGGTCAAAAAAGTCCTGCTAACAGCATCTTTGGAGCGGTGTGTATACCGCTCCTCCACCGCTCCTGCCCATTGAAATAAATGGGGCACCGCGGATATCCCGCCGGCAAAGCGTCTCTGCAGAGGTGCTTTGCGGTGGTTTTTAACCCTTTCTCGGCCGCTAGTGGGGGGTAAAACCAGCCCGCTAGTGCCCGAATACCGCCGCTAAAACAACGCTAAAGCGCCGCTAAAAATAGCGCCGCTTTACTGCCGACGCACCTCCCGCCCCAGTGTGAAAGGGGCCTTACCGACTGTCTTTGTAGCCGATGGCTTGTAGTCCTCAATGAACTACAAGGGAGAGTTTGATCGCTCTAGGTAATTCATTGAGGTGAGTTTCCTATCAGGTTGTATCTGTCTGCCTGTATCCTAACAAGATAAAAACTAAAATAATAATAAATGCATATTTTTTACCTGCAAAAAATGTGCATTTATTATTTTTTGTAAAGGTGAATGTATCCTTTATTTGGCCCTAATATGTGAATGTATGTACACATGCACACACATGAGGTAGGGACCTTGTAAGCTCCTTGATAGCAGGGACTGATGTAATTGTACAATAAATGTAAACGGCTGTGTAAATTGTCACCACTTTTTAAATACCTGTAATAAATAAGGTATAAGTATGGGAGCAGTAGTTGCTGACCCTTGTTAAATAACAATCCAATCTTCATTTTACCTTTTAGCGAGTCCCCCTCCAGAAACAAGACCACATCCAGATATGTTTTGGGACACCCGATACATGCATACTTGTTTTGTAAAAGATGACAGCCGCAGGGTCTGCATCTTTAAAACAAGTTGCTTTGGACTCTTGTAATTCTATTCCCTAAAGGATCACTTTTACTATGCCTTATTACTGTCAGCTAAATGGTAACATGCTGCCCAACCCTGTCACTGCCTATCATTATGGGCTCTTTTCTGCAGGATAAGCAAATATTTTCCCACGTGCATCAGGTACATCTGTGACATACAAGGAATCGGCTCCATAATTTGTATGTAGTGCAGGTACTTTGACCGGTCATACAAAACATGATTAGTCCACAGGCTTTGTACATTCCTCACTACAAAGAGATCTTATCAGTCTCCCCTCCCCAACTGTGCCCTGTTATAAGAGTCTTAAAGAGACCCTGTCACCAACTTAAACAAAATGCAGGTGAAAGCACTGAAAAATCAAGTATTTTACATTTTTGACTGATTTTTCCTTTCTATTAATGTTTTTACTTGTAATGTGCTTTTGAACTTGCTAGCTAATTTGACTTCCCTGATACAACCCCTTCTATACCTTGTACAATGTACATCATAGTTCTCTCCTCTTCTGGGAGATTCTAATTACTGTCTGTGCTTGCCTAGCTCCTTCTCCCCTCCCTACACAATCTTTATGTAGCAGACAAGAGGAGACAAAGGGGAATTTTAGAGGGTCAGTTCTGAGTCTACTGGGCAGTGTTGCCAACCTCCCGCAGCACTTTTTTTTTACTGACAAAACATATGTAGCACCCTCTAGTTAGTGAGGTGCTAGAGTGAGGTTTTTCTCTGGTAGTGTAGGTAAATTTAGGCAGGCCTAGCTGGCTGCCAGGCCTATTTGTTTTCATTCTGGGCTGGGAGTGGCTCAGGGCAGCAGTTAATGACTCACAGGCAGTATTACTTCTCAGTTACCTCCCTTTTCCTTCTGGCATTTTCTAGGAGAGGGGGGGGGGAAGAGAGGTGGAGCTTCCGGTGGGATCTTAAAGAGTCCTGGGGAGAAAAAAGGGGGTAGCCTTTTTAGGTCCCCCTTTTCCTCATGGGACCGTGGCCTCTGCATTTTTAGTTAATAAGGTTTCTGAATAGGGCTCAATTTAATTGGCCAGTCAGGGTCATGTGATTAAGAAGGTTCTGGAAGGCGTTCAGGTCAGGTAGGTATTACTAAGTTAGGATCAGGTGAACTTTCAGAACCTTCTGGAAGGCCTTTTTAGGCCTATATAAAGAGCTGCTTTACAGGATTTTTTGCCAGTCGCCAGAGAAGAGACAGCGCAAGGAGCTTCAGGCAAAAGAGCTATACTACTGCCGCCTCTTTTAGTCCTCTCTGGCGACATGAAGACATTGGTGAGGCAGCTCTTGGAACGAGCAGAGGTGGCAGGAGGAGAGGACTGGATCCGGCAGTCTTGCCTTACCTACGAGTCAAGGTGGGGTCGTTTTTTTACCAGCTTTTGAGGGCTCTGGTTGTGCAATGGTTGCCTATTTAAAAATTGCTAGCAGAATTACAGCTTGTGGTAAAGAATAAATTAGTCAAGGAGGTTAGGGCTGGTAGGATGGAAGGTCCTTTTGATTCCCCCTTTTAAGGATTTTAGAGTTTCTCCTTTGGGTATAGTTCCCAAAAAAGAACCAGGTGAATTCCATCTCATTCATCACCTGTCTTTTCCTTTTGGCACTTCTTTAAAATGACCAAATAGATTCGAATTTATCTTCTGTAACATATGCATCCTTTGAGACGGGAGTTCAGAAGCTGCGCATAAAGTCTGCCTTTCGTCTTCTTCGCTAAATCCGAGATGTTTTAATTCTTTAGGTATAATTTTTGAGGATAAGTTTTATTTTGAAAAATGCCTGCCAATGGGCTGTTCACTTTCTTGCTTTTATTTTTAAGCATTCTCAACCTTCATACTGTAGAATAGGTAGTAAGTAAAGTTGCGGAGTCACAGTTTTCTATACATTAGACGATTCTTTATTTTTTGGGTCCAGCAGGTTCAAATGATTGCCTTTATTACAATCATTCTATCTAGTTTGCGATTTTTTAGGGATTCCTTTGGCAGAAGAGAAAATGTTTTTTTTCCTACGTCATGTATATAGTTTTTGGGTATAACATTGGACACTGTTGCTACGAAGTTTCGGATGCTATAGGCTCACGCAATTATTTATCAGAAAAAGGAAGGCAACTTTAAAAGAAATGCAATCTCTGGCCAATTGGCTTTCGCATCCAGGGTTCTTCCAATGGTAAGAGTTTTTTCAAAGAGGCTATATGCGGCAATTTCCGGATTAAAGAATCCAACAGCATATATTCGAATTACATCCGACATGAAAGAAGATCTATTGGTTTGGTTAAACTTTTTAGAACATTTTAATGGGAAAGCTTTGTGGCAGCAAGATTTTATTACCGACAGCGAAATCTGCCTAGCAACTGATGTAGCTGGCTCGGTGTGATTTGGGTCAATTTGGAAAAACCATTGGTGCGCATCCACTTGGCCATCTAGGTTTTTGCAAAAATATAGTACTGCTTGAATTGTTCCCTATTATTGTTTCTATAGAGGTCTGGGGTTCTTATTTTTCTAATAAAAGATTATTAGTTGGTACAGATAATAAAGGAGTAGCTTTCGCAGTCAATTGTCTTTCATCCAAGTCTCCTCAGGTGGTTTCAATTTTACGTTATTTGGCCTTTCTGTGCTTGAAGATGAACATCTGGATAAAGGCCAAGTATGTTCCAGGTAAGACTAATGTAATAGCTGATGTGCTCTCTCGTCTACAGGTGGACCGTTTTTTCTCGTTAATGCCAGAGGCAGATCTAGTCGGGGTGTCTTGCCCTTCACATTTGTGGAATCTGATTTAATCTTTCAGAACATTAAACAATTTGTGGCTGATTCTACTTGGAAAAATTACACTTATGCATTGCTACTGTGGACAAACATTTTTCTCCTCCATTCAAGTTAATGCATATTCAGAACATCTTGTGCTTTTATTTCTTCGATATTTAATGGAAAAGAAATATTCATGGTCACATATTAGTAAAATTTTATCTGGGGTTTCCTTTTTTCTACACCTTTATAGCCTGCCTGCATGTCATAGTTTTTCTCCGTGAGACAGGCCCTAAAGGGATATAGAAAGGCAAATTTGAAAAAGGACAATATATCCCCAATTACCCCAGATATTTTAGATCAACTTGGTGTTGCTACATTTATGATTTGCTCTTCTAAATATGAAGCCATTCTTTTTAATTCAGTTTTTTCAATGGCATTTTATGCCACATTCAGAATTTTTGAAATTTTACCTCAGTCAAAGGCTAGTAGGTCGGGTATTTTATTATCGAACATCATATTACTCGAGGACAGTCTGAGGATTTTTCTACAATTTAGTAAGACTGATGCTTTAGGTATGGGATCTTGGATAACATTACAGAAGTGTAAGGATGAGAACATCTGCCCTGTTAAAATTATACGATCATATCTTGGTTTATGGCCGGATATTTCAAATTTATTTTTTATTCACAGTGACGGTTCGCCGTTGACCATTTATACATTTTCAGTTGTTTTACAAAAATGTTTGACACTAAAATTGAGTCATATCAGGATAGCAACCCATTCTTTTCTAATTGGTGCAGCTACTGAATCTGCTCGGATTGGTTTAGGAGAAAAAGCCATTAAAATAAAATAATTAGATGGCGTTCAAACTCATTTAAAACTGTATATTCGTCCTTATTGATTCGCTGTTTTATTTCAGGTAATCATTGTACAGTATGGATTGTGGGCCATTCGTTTATTTTTTGGGCACAGAAAAGAGCAGCAGCTAGAAATTATTCAGAGAATCTGGGCCTGGTTCCTTCTTTTCGCATTTACTGGCATGGAAGTAGGGGTATGGGGTTTTCTTTCCTGCTCCTGAAATACTTATTGTTCACCTTGGTGGGAACGACATTGGAGAACTTAAAACTTTTGCATTAATTACCAATATGAAGGAGACATTTAAGTTTCTTAGAGTAGCTTCTCCAAATATAGTTTAAGGGCTCTTTCACACTGACGATCCGTATGTCTGTTTTTCATCCTTCCGTTTTCGGATGAAAAACGGACATACATGTATTCCTATGGAGCGTCGGATGTCAGTGGTGACATGTCTGTTGACATCCGACCCGCTCCGATCCGAAAAGTGTAACGGAGGAAAACCCTACTTTTCCATCCGTTTTTGGATAGGGTGACGATAGGGCCATAGGGGAGAGCAACGCTCTGACAGGTCCGTCGCTGCACAGTGTGCAGCGATGGACCTGTCATCTTTCTGCTCAGCGGGGATTGGCGGAGCGATTCCCGCTGAGCAAGCGAGTGTTCACGGGGCGGATCATCATCCGCCCCGTGTGAAAGAGCCCTTAGTGTTTTCAGAAATTATACCTAGACTGAGATGGTTGGAATGTGTTATTTTTAAGCCACTTGAGAAAGTGCATAAAAGAGTGACTAAAGCTTTGGAAAGATTTCTTGTTCCAACTTTGGGAATCTCATATCGTTATCACAAGCTTGCAGGAGGATTGCAAGGTTTGTATAGACATGATGGAATCCACCTATCAGACGTAAGTTTAGAGATATTTAAACTAGACATTCAAACATGCATAGAGTCGGCCGCGGTTTGGGAATGTGTTGACAGGAGGGCTGCAGTTGACAACCCTTCTGTCGGTTGGGAGATCTAAGGAAATGGTAAAGATGAATGCTGATTTTTCTGTTAAAAAAAAAAGGTGAATGCTGAGTCAGCTCGAGTCTGAGTGGCTGGGCTAAGAATGGTTTATTTTTGAATAATTTTGGTGAAAATATTATTTGATGTGAAGAAAATTGATGTTTTAATTAAATAATTTGTTTAAACCAATAAACCAGGCCGTGGCCAATTTTAATCCAATAAATGGTTGTTGTTTGTTTTTTATTCTTTACATGTTTGCTTGGATATTTGCCTGGTGCCTGCAATCCCATGACCAATCCCCAGCTTGGATTGGCAGGGGGCAGGCCTCCTTAAATACCTGGGGTCAGTCCAGCTGGGGAGGAGTTGTCGGATGGAAGAGATGAAGTGAGAGAGTGTGGAGGCTGTCGGGCCCACAGGGAGCTCCCCAGTCTGGGGGTGGGGGGTTGGGTCTCGGGTGCACCCGGGAGGAGTGAAGAGATTCTGTAACCAGAGGCACATGAGAGAGCAGGAGAGAACACGCTAAGAGTCTTCATGGAGGTCTACAGGTCGCAGCCAAGAGGGCTGATGAGTGAGCACAGTCGGGAGGACTGGGGAGGCACGCCTGAGAGAACTGGGAGATTGCAGTTTGAGAGATGGGTGCAGAACCAGTGGAGAGGGGACTGTGGAAAAGGGCAGCGGAAAGGGATCTTTGCAGCCAGGCTGGCTGGCAGGGCCTGAAGAGAGCTATCTGGGTGTAGTAGCTGAGCAGAGGACAGCTAGCACTTGAACTATTCTACACCACAGTGGCCCATGGCGCCTGCCCGCAAAAGGCAGTTTATTGAAGCCCGGCTGAAGTAGTGTTAGGCTACCCATGCGGTGCTAGCTAGTCTGGATGAGTGACAGTCTCTGCAGCAAGTGAAGTGCTGGAGGAGGAAACGATGACCAGCAAGTGTTTGTGTTTCTGTCTGAGTGACTGGGATGGATGTCTGGCTGGGCGACGGGTGACCCACTACACACAGCAACCCCTAAGGGGGCATGGCTACACATAGAAAATTTACTGACAGGGCACATTTGTTACTGACAACCTGAAACATGGACAGAACTCCTATTAAAAACTAATGCCGCGTACACACGACCGGACTTTGACAGCAAAGGTCCGACAGAATGAATCCGCCGGACAATTCGATCGTGTGTGGGCTTCATCGGACCTTTGCTGTTTAAAAATCAGACTGACTTTAGAAATAGAACATGTTTCAAATCTTTCTGACAGACTTGAGTCCGGTCGAAAAATCCGTTCGTCTGTATGCTAGTCCGACGGACAAAAACCGACGCTGGGGCAGCTATTGGCTACTGGCTATGAACTTCTGTATTCTAGTCCGGTCATACGTCATCACGTTTAAATCAGTCGGACTTTGGTGTGATCGTGTGTAGGCAAGTCCGTTTCGTCGAAAGTCCGTCGTAAAGTCCTTCGGAGTTCAGCCATCGAAAAGTCCGCTCGTGTGTACACGGCATAAGACAAACAATTTTTAAACAGTGCCAACACAATATGGACACACTGACAATAACCATAACAAGTAATTTGACTGGTTTACACTTAAAAAGTCAACACAGCATGACAAATTAGCAGTCCCTGAAAAATATAGACAGTTGTAAAAATCACAGATTTTTACAAACTACCTGTAAATTTACTGACGGTTGGCAACCCTGCTACTGGTGTTCCTGACCGGGACAGCTCTGAGCCTGCTGTGGCTCCGAACATCACATCCAAGATGGCACAAGGAGAGCTTTTACATGGAAATAACATGCATAAAGTATGTGAAATGTATAAATCATTTTGTGGGAAGATTGTAGCTCAAATTAATGGTCTGGCAACAGGGTCTCTTTAAGGTAGTTCAGTTAGTGTCAGACAAATCAAGCAAAATAGGCATGAAGGTAGGAATGAGAGATGAGATATTCTTGTCAAATAAAGTATCTCACAAAAGTGAGTACACCCCTCCCATTTTTGTAAATATTTTATTATATCTTTTCATGTGACAACACTGAAGAAATTACACTTTGCTACAATGTAAAGTAGTGAGTGTACAGCTTGTATAACAGTGTACATTTTCTGTCCCCACAAAATAATTCAACAAACAGCAATTAATGTCTAAACCGCTGGCAACAAAAGTGAGTACACCCCTGTGAAAATGTCCAAATTGGGCCCAATTAGCAATTTTCCCTCCCCGGTGTCATGTGACTCATCAGTGTTTCATCGGCTATCAACTTAAGCACAGCAATGAGAAATAAAATGATCCCTTTATATGAAAATCAGCCTGTCTTTGTTGTTAATGGTCATTACGCTAACGACCAACTAGCAATAATCACTGTTATGTTTGCAGAAGTGCTAAGGCAGGTAATATACAGTATCGGTTTATTCTGGAATGCTCTTACAACAGCCATTGTTGTCTGGGTAGCCTTTATACTTGTGTGCCTTAAGCAAAACTACAGGTTCTTTCCATTAGCTAAGGGCGCTGATTGGGAGTCGGCTGGCTGCTGGTTTTCCAGCATGCTTGACTGAAATACACACGGGCTGAATGTCAGACGTTTTTTTTTTGAATAGGCAAAGGCCTCCCGACATTCGGTACCCTTGCTTTAAGCTGGCCATATACTGTTCCATTTTTTTTCCGTTCAGCTAGCAGGCTGAAAGAAAAGAAAAAAAAAAAAAAAACTGAACTGATTCCCCCATTCACACAATCGGGGTTGATGATGGAATCCTCCCTGCTGCGCTACTGTATTCTGATAGCAGAGAGAGACTCCCCCACTGACAGAATTCACAGACCGGCACCTGCAGCACTGATCGAGTGGCTTTTATTGGGCAGGGTGGTTGAACAAAAGTCAATCGGTTGACTCCTGTTAAATCTGCAGTGGCCACACAGATCAAAATTTGGCCTGTCCCTGCTGAACCAGACAAAATTTCAATCCATGTATGGCTAGCTTTAAATTTTCTTTGAACTTTTGTGCTGCAGGAATATGGGTACTAATGCACACGTTACATATTGGGGCTGTTGTGGTGCCGTTTATTCTTAATGGCACCAAAGCGCACCCTTGTTACCTGATGGACGTTGCCGTGCACCACAAAGTACAGCAATACACCACTGTGCATTGTGGTGCGCTGCATTCTTAAAAACAAGTACATAGGATTTTGGATGTAGAACATTTTGCAGTTTCGAGATTTTCAGGTGTGAATGGAGCCTATTTCAATTTATATTAAGTAAATTAAAGTGGTGTATCCCAATATAAAAAAAAAAAAAAATTAAAAGTCAGCAGCTACAAATACTGCAGTTGCTGACTTTTAATAATCAGACACTTACCTGTCCAGGGTCCAGTGATGCGGGGGGATCGAAGCCCCACTCATCTCCCCCTCCGTTCAGTGGCGCCGGCATTGTAACTGTGGGTGCCCGGCTGTGGCTTCACAGCTGGGCACCCAGTGTGCATGCGCGAGTGGTGCCGCGTGCCGTGATTGGCCGCGCAATCATCTGGGACCTGTAACGTGTCCCAGATGATTGACAAGAGGGAGGGGGCAGAGCTGAGCCCTTCCTGCGCCGAGGGGAAGTGACTTCAAGATCCCAGGCACTAACGGAGGCAGACTACGAGGGACCCCTAGCAACAGTCATTTAGAGGTGAGTAAAAAAAAAAAATTTTTCCAAATGTGTTTTTTTAAATTTTTTTTTGGGGTGGAACACCACTTTAAGTTAACTGGGGATATTAGTGCTCCAAGTCAAGAAACCTGATGTCACCACATAGCAGCTGATTTAGCCTGAATGCAGCAGTGTCGCTAAAACTTTCCATATTTTTTGATTTTCCGCTAACATTTTGGATGCCGGCCATGTCTTTGTTTTATTAAAGAAGTTTTTACCTATTACACTATGGAGTTTCTCCTGCTTTTTTAATTCACATACGGCGAGAGTCACTATTGAAGACAGCCTGGCTGCATAGAACTAAACAGCGCCTGTGAAGGAGTGAGTCTGTGTGATCCGATCAGCTGCTCCAGTGTATGGGATTTCTTTACACCGCTACCTTGATGCCAGTGGAGGATCCCGGGTGGATGGATGACTGAGTAAGAGGATCTTATCAGCTGTTCCTGGATACTCTATGAGCCCAAAAGACCCCCGTGATAGGGGTCCCACGGATCTGGTAAGCGGCCACCTTTTCTCATTCTATCACAAGAGTCTGGTTCACAGAGAAAGGATTAATTTACCCAGGAAGCATACACATATATTTATGTCGCAGGACTTTCTTTGTCTTCCTTCAATTATCTATTCCTTCAGTGGACTTTTTTGCTACATTGTAATCATTCATATATTACCTCAAGGCATGCACCTTTTTTTTGCCGCACTGTCATCTAATCGCATGAGTGTTTACACCTATGCAATCTGATTCAGCCAATCGCACTGCGTTTAGTGAAGTTTTTTTAGGGTGTCGTTAACATTAACACCCGCAGCGGTTCGCATTAACAGATTTCAGTTGTGTTACAGTGTGGGAAATGCACAGGAATTGCTGTGAATCCCGCACTGCATCAGTGTGAACCTAAAGGTCAAGGAAAAGCTAGAGCGCTCAAGTGGGTGGCAGGATCAAGCACAACTTCTACATGAAAAACCAAAATGTGCACCAATTCAGCTGCATCTCTAAGGCTACTTTCACACTGGGGTGGGCGGGCTCCTGCAGAAAAGCGGCACTATTTTTAGCTCCGCTTTACTGATGTTATAGCGGCGCTATTCGGTCGCTAGCGGGCGGTTTTAACCCCCGCTAGCAGCCGAAAAAGGGTTAAAACTGCCCGTAAACACCGCTGCTTTGCCGGCGCTGTCCAATTGTTTTCAATGGGTGGGGGTGCTTTAGGAGCGGTGTATACACCGCTTCTACAGTGCTGCAAAGATGCGGCTTGCAGGACTTTGACCATTCTGCAAGCGCATCGCTCCAGTGTGAAAGCACTCGACACAGGAGAGGCTTTTTACAGGCGCTATGCAGGTGCTATTTTTAGCGCTGTAGTGCCTGTAAAGCGCCTCAGTGTCAAAGTAGCCTAATAGTTATGACATGCAGTTTTCATTAAAGGTAACCTTACTTATGGAGTTTCTTTCATCATATGTCCAGGTTTGTGACATGCTTACTTTAACGTAACGTGCTACAAGCAGCAGGGATCTGTGACAATTGCCTGCCATGTCACCTGCAGAGCAGGTCTAGCCACATTTCTATGATTAAGCGCCCATCTTGCGTGTGAAACATGTAAGCCTTGTCTTGTCCTTCTCCTCTGTGATTGATGTGATCATATGTGACTACTGTACTTGGATTTTATCTGACTTCAATAAAGGTGTCTCAATGGAGTGCGGCCGTCCAGCCATTTCTTGTTCTTCCTAGCCACATTTCAAAGCGTTTACGCGCATTTAGAGTGTCCAATCAGATCCTGGATGCACAGAATTCTATTTTCTCTTAATTCAACTAAATTGACCGCAATTAATTGCAGGTAAACACATAATGTAAATGGCATCACTGAAAAACCATTCCATTCATTTATATGCATTTAGAAATGTGCCAATGACCATGTGAATGAGACCTTAGTGCAAGGTTACCATTCAGATCTGAAAATATTTGCTCACTTGTGAAAGAGTAACTGCTTTAAAACACACAGGGCAGCCTTTTTCTCAAGCTTCTGAACATTGAGGAACCCTTGAAATGAATTTTTAGGTATCAGGGAACCCCCGCTAATCATTATTATATCTACAGCTCACGGTACATTAGCATAATAGACATCGGGAAGGATATTTGTTGTCAGTTGGAAGAACACCCTGCTTACTGATAGCAAAAGATCATTGCTGTCAGTGGTTACTAATCTGAGAGGCAGAAAGTGCTCATTGCTCAAGGAACCCCCTAGCAACCTCTGGACTGGAGGAACCCTGTTTAAGAAACACTGACAGAATAATGGGTGGCAGTTCCTTGATCGTAATCTATTAGCAGATTTCCAGGCTGCCAGAGACTTCAGAAGAAACTAGATAAACAGGCTTAAGAAGCATTTACAATGGAAAGATTCTGCTGAATTGTCTAACGCTGCCTTACACCTTCCCAGGACAAAAAGGTGACCTCTGCTCCATTTTATTCCACAAACAAATCTTTCTGTTCAGTTAGTGTTTGTTGGTAACAAGTGTACAGTAGGTGCTCTGCTGGTCCCAACTTTAGCGCTGATACTTTTACATGAATACCAACACTGATTGTGGTCTATAATACCCCTCTGCCTGCAGATAAGTCTGCTTAGGTGTATTGTTGAATCCATTTAAGATTCTGCCATTTTACCCAGCTTTGATGAAGGGGGGATTGTGTGGCCACCAAAAGGCATCGCCTGTCCTTTTCCCTGCTTACAACCAGAACGACAAAGATATTGGTATCACAATGATCTTTCATTTGGTGCTCTTTGACCTATTACAGTTGGATTTCTCAACTTGGATGTCTGTCCTTCCTGGAGGATTGATGAGCTGCCAATTGGGCTCATATCCAGCACCCCTCTATCAATACCTTTTGAATACAATAGCTGGCATGGAAGGATCCTCCAGCCATGGTGCTTGGCATGGATGGAGGAATCAATAGGTTTCTCCCGGTCAGCCTGCATTGCTGATTGAGAGAACCTTTTATAGTGTATGGCCTGTTTAGGCTGGACTACCTCTGCACTAGGGGGAGAATCTGCAAATTGTGATCTGTGATACAGCAAAGAAAACATGTCTAAATTAAGCTAGCTGTAAATACAAGATGGTTGTCCTTTGAAACAACCTATTCTGGACAGTAAAGAGTGACAATCCCAAGGCTGTGGTAGTAAAAGACACCCCACTGGGTCCCCCACTGGTGCTCTTGGCTCCTCCCCTCCACCAAGTGCCCCCACAGAAAGCCACTTCCTAAGGGGGTACTCATGTGGGTTTGCTCCCGAGTCTCGCTGTCTGCGTCTATTGACACCTCCCTCATCATGGACCTTGACTGACAGCAACGAGAGCCAATGGCTCCAGCTGCCTCAGCAAAGCCAGTGAGACCAGGAAGTGAGGGGAGAGGAGGGCTTCAGATGCGCACAGCGCTAGATTGAATGAGGGCTCAGGTAAGTAAAAGGAGGAGTAAGGGGGCAATGCTGATGCCTAAACATTTCTCACCTTTAAAAGGATAAGTTGGCATTAAAAAAAAATAAAATAAATGCACATTTTTTGGAGGAAAAAAAAAATGTGTATTTATTATTTTTTTCTAATGAGCCTGCAGTGCATTGCTCCCATGATCAGCAGATCACAGGTGCATTCTCAGGCCCCTGCAGACTCTCAGCATAGGTGTCTGCTCTTACCTTGTACGGGTAAAGCAGTTACCTGAAAGCAGGAAGATCAATGGACTACGAGAGCGCTCAACAGAGGTACTTGTAGGAATTAATTCACAGGAAACAGTGAATCAATGACGCGACCATGTGAGTGGAGCCCTGTACAGCCATGCTGTTTTTAAATTGTGACAGCGGGTGCGGGGAGTAGATCCCCGGCCCCCTGTCACAAGGCGGGGGGGAGGAGACGCTGCAGATGCTGGAGCATGTTACATGTTCCACCCAGAAAAAGGTTGGAACATATAATACGTTCCAAAAGGTGAACTTATTCTTTAATTCAAGGAATGCTTTAGGGTACAAAATGTTTAGGCTTTATAACCTTTCTGAACAGGTTATTATTGGCAAGTGGATCATACACATTTATGTTAATGTCCGCTGTAAGACATGTCCCCAGGAGGTCATGTTTGCATCTGCATAAAAGACCACCTTTGTATGTCTTTGGACATTATATAAAAAAAAATACTTTGAGGTAAACATTAATATTTTTGCTGAAAATATTTGCTCAGTGTAGTTTCTCTCACAAAGGTATACTGCCTGAGAAACTTGCAATTTATCTAGATTTCTTATTTAAACTATCCCTTAAAATAAATATAGCAAACGATTGCTATATTTGGTTACTTGATAAGATTCCTTGACAAGTCAGCCATTAAAAAAAAAGTTGGCTTTGGCTAATTTACCCCAGAGAAGGGAAATGATCTCTGCAAAGTGGCCAGAACAGTCAACCAATCAGCTACTCTGGACCCCTCCACAGCCAGCACAACAGTTGCCAATGGTGTAGGATACTCTGAGCCTGCACAAGGCCAACAAACTCAGTGACAGGATGTAAACTTGAAGCCATGCTGTCAATCAGCTGTCGTGAGGGAACCTGGCAGTGCAGCATTACGGCTTCACGCCGGGTCCCTACTGCGCATGCACTAGGCACCTTTGCGCTCTCCTACTGGCCCGGCTGTGGGGGGAGAAGGGGGGAGTCGAACCGCTGATGTAATTTGCCATGGCCCAAGCTCCCATTAGTGGGGACAGGATACCAAAACAGGTATCTGCCTCCCCCCCTCCCCCCAGAAGGTGCCAAATGTGGGAACGGAGGGGGGGGAGGAGACAAATGAGTAGAATTTCCACTTTTGGGTGGAACTCCGCTTTAAATTATAAGTAGGGCCATTTTTTGTTTTGGATAGAATTATAAAGGGTTAAATCCCAGGTAGATTATTTTTATTTTTTTGCAGTTTGTGTACCATTGCACAAATGTCACTGAACATGTGCTCAGTTATAACACCAACCATTTGATGGCTTGACAGTTCGATTGAGAGCACAAACACTTGTGACAATCATTCATAACATGCCTTGAATTTTTGGAAAACCAAAAAGTTTTGGAAAACCGTTAAATAAATGGGTTTAATTTTTTTTTTTTTTTTTAATTCTTTATTTTGAATTTTATACAGTCATACAATAAGTGTGACACAAAGACAACTGTAGGAGCGTGTCCAGGAAAGAGGAATATGAGCACAACTAATTCAGGGGCAGCACAGTGGTGTAGTGGGTAGCACTCTCACCTAGCAGTAAAGTACTTTTGCTTTAGGTCCTTGTAACAGGATGATTGTATCACTTTTGCACAATACTATATATATCTTTATAGGAGTTTGTATGGTTGTGTTTAATCACCTTCACTGATTAATTAATGGTTGCGCGCTTGTTTTTTGTAACTATGTAATTATAACATGCCACTTCCTTTGAACCATGTAGAAAGAAAAAGTAGTAAACAAAACATGAAGTGGCACCATCCTATTTGTGATTCACTCCATCTGTAAATTATCACACTCCTTTCCAATGAGGATATGATAAAAACTTGTTATCTCCACTTGGGTATGACTGCAGACTTTAGTGTCAGTTCCGCCAAAAGCTAAAATAAAAAAAATAAATAAAAAAAGAGCCTGGGGGTATAGGAAAAAAAAAAAGAAGAAAAGAAAATTGATCAGTCTCCATCTCACTTAGCAAAAGAGTGGATTGGATAGGTTGAAAAATGGAGAACAAGTTGAGATGGCCTAGAACTCTAGATCTCAGGGATATGCAATTAGCGGACCTCCAGCTGTTACAGAACTACAAGTCCCATGAGGCATAGCAAGACTCTGACAGCCACAAGCATGACACCCAGAGGCAGAGGCATGATGGGACTTGTACTTTTGCAACAGCTGGAGGCCTGCTAATTGCATATCCCTGCATATCTGATAATTCATTCAACATGTGGTTTTCACCAAAGGAAACCTCTGCCTATACATTCTTCCAACACATCCTCAGTACTGCCTAGATTAATAGCAGTAACGCACAGCATGCTAACACATTATCAAAGGTTTACTCCTCATGAGTCATTTATTTTACCAGTTATATCATGCCTGTAAAGACTAGTCCATACACAAAATACTCACCCAGAATCTCTTTCCTTCTGTCAGAGTGTGGTTGATCTGTATACACCCATTCAAAGTTATCCCTTACCACCTGATTACCCATGCTGTATTCACCCTGCACCACGCAAAAGGCTGATTGTTGTCTCCTGTTGAATCAATGCAAAGATACACACAGATTAGTATGCTTTTATGTACCCCATTACTCCTATAATCCCAATACATCTTTAATGTAGTAACAATTACCATGAATATTGTATACAGTATGTTTAATTGGCTCTTTTTATGCTCTGCTTTCACAGCCGTGTACACATTAGTGCTGCCATTCTGTTTTTCTAAAAGAACAGAACAGGTACCCGCTCCCACTTCTTCCTGGATCACCACACCCCTCTGGAGACACATTTCAGGTTGCAAGGCTTCACTGCCAATTTCCCTCAAGTTAAGTTAAGATGCTGGCGCCTGGACTCGAAGTCCATTAAATTGGCTTGGGTGAGGACATCGCTGGATCCCTGGATGGGTAAGTGTCCTTAAAAGGTGAGTTCACCTTTACAAAAAAAATCAGTAAGGTGAACTTATACTGAACCCCCCTCCCCCCCCCCCCGGTCCCACTGACCTGGAGTCAGGCGATCACCTGTTCGGACAGCCGCTTTACTGGTCCGGGGATTGGAAATCCCCTCGGCTTAATCTCCTAACTTCCTAACTGTACCTTGTAAAAGTACGTATAGGAGGCATTCTAATTGGTGGGCACCATCACATGGGTGGCGCCAACCAATAAGAACCCGCGTAGCCCATCCGGTCAGTGCTGGAGAAGAGGAGAGAAAACTGCTAGGATTTCAAATCCCCGGACCGGTAAAGCGGCGACCCGATGTGTCAGAACGGGCGATTATGGGACTCCAGGTCAGTGGGACCGGGTGCAGTGGGGAGGGGGTCCAGTGTAAATTGACCCTTCAGATTTCTGTAAAGGTGAACTTACACTTTAAATCAAAAAGTCAGCAGTTACAGTTTTTTGTATTGCAATTTTTGGCGGGGAGACAGGAGCCCGTCTTTAGAAATAAATATATACACTGCGCTTTCAAATATACTCTTCACATTATATATATGTGATAACCAAAGTGCAAATATGCGTGTGTCACACACCGTGATACATCCAGTAACTAGTGACTGTAAAAAGTGACAATAGTGCAACAAATAGTTATGAATACTTAAAAATGAACATATAAATGAAAATAAATAATCACACTAGTAAAAAGTGCTATAAAGGTGCATCCATATGGTGATTGGTTGTATCAAAATTATTGTTCATAAAATCATATAGTGTTCATAAAAATATATAGTGGACTCAATCCACTAAAACATATAGATGAATAAAAAGTGCTTCTATGTGCATATGTGTCATCCAATTATTTCAATTCAAAAGTGCTTCTAAACTCCATGCGATTTGGAAACTGCTGTGTAGTTAATCTAAAACAAGCCGCAGTGATCCATGCGATTTGGAAACTGCTGTGTAGCAAGCCACAGTGATCACACTCAGGTGCTCGTTCTGCTTTTATCTGCATGTTTTTATGAGACGTGTTTATTGTTTGCAGCTGTTTCACGGTGCCATTTAGGCAATTTATAATCAGAGGAGGCTCACAAAATCTTTTTTTATATATACTTGAGTAAGGAGCCCCTCTTTAAAGAGGAAGTAAACCCTCTCTATATAAAAAAAAAAAAAAACACCCTGCAGGACAAAGGCATAATGAGCTAGTATGCATACTAGCTCACTATGAATTACTTACCTGAGATCGAAGCCCCTGAAGCGACCCTCGTTCACCTCCTCTGTCGCCGCCATGATACCTGGAGTGACTTCCGGGTATCGCTGCTCCGGTGCTGTGACTGGCCGGAGCAGCGATGACGTCACTCCGGGGCATGCGCGCGGGAGCCATCAGTGACGGCATGATCGCCTTCACTAATGGCAGTGCTCAGTGCACCTGTGCCTTTGTCTATGGCGCACATGTGTCATAGACATCTGTGCCTGTTTTTAGGAGAATATCTCCTTAACCGTGTAGGTTAAGGAGACATTTCTTGCACCTACAGGTAAGCCTCAATCTAGGCTTACCTGTAGGTTAAAGTGGTCTGTAAGGGTTTACAACCACTTTAACTGACATCCAAAGTGCTAATACAAAATTACCCTTTAGGATCCATCCAATTTGATCAGTCCAGTACACTCTGTGTTCAACAGTACTAAGCCCTGATGAAGGGGGACCCTTTGAACCCACAAAACATATTTTTATTTTTTATGATACAATCTTTACATGTTCTGCTTTTGCCGCTTTCCTCCTTAAACACCCAGGATACCCTTATTGTCTGCCCATAATTAAATTTAAAAAATTTTTGCTAATGCTCTGCAAACAAACTGAGTGTAATTTAAAAATAATGCAGTGTTCAGAATCAAAAAAGGACACAGCACCAGGTGCCTGCAAATACTACTAGGGTCTCAAAACACTGCTGCAATCCAGAAGGTCCCCCCCTTCTTCCTTGAACTCTCGCTCAGACTTTCTGGTTTACCAAAAAACAGAGCATAAGTCCTGCTGAATTACATAATGAAGCCTAGACATAGTCTACTGGCACCTACATTGCTATGTACAATGCAAAGTGCCAGCTTTTTGAAAAGTTGTTTTTCACATATGTATTTGCAGGGCTACCAACAGTTGTAGATGATTTTAAGATTCATTCGTCTAATAGCTAAAGTCTTAAATAGGGCTTTCCTCAGGCGCATGCATTTACTGTATAAAGAAGCCAGTGGTCTTCATCCGGTATATCAAATAAGCATTTTTTAGGTATGCAAGGGATGGGAAGCTGTAATATGGTGGCTAGAAGATAAAACTACCTGTCTCCTAAAATGAAATATAACTAGGCAACACCAGATAATGTGAACAAAATCTGCCCGAAGTTGGGCACCTCTCATGACAACTAGGAGGAGAACATACTGTACATCACATTTTCTGTAGTCAAGCAGGGGATAGATAAACCTGGTATACAACATATACAGTATAATCAATATTGTTGGCGACACTAGCATATGGGAAGAACATGTCAACCTCATTCTCTTTGGACGTTTTAGCCAAACTTAGCTGACACTTGCATCTAACTGCAAGAAAAGACTTGCTCAGCAAGTGTTAATTTCATAGATGAATATAACACTATTTTAGTCGACTAAAACAATTCAGATGACTAAAATATGACTTGGGCTCCTTTCACACTGAGGCGCTTTGCAGGCACTAAAGTGCTAAAAATAGCGCCTGCAAAGCACCCCGAAAGAGCTGCTCAATGCACTCCAATGTGAAAGCCCCGAGGGCTTTCACACTGGAGCGGTGCGCTTGCAGGGCGGTCTAAAAAGTCCTGCAAGCCGCATCTTTGGAGCGCTGTATTTACCGCTCCTAAAGCGCCCCTTCCCATTGAAAACAATGGGGCAGCGCTGCAAACCCGCCCGCAAAGCGCCGCTGCAGCTGCGTTTTGCGGGCGGTTTTAACGCTTTTTCGGCCACTAGCGGGGGGTGGGGGTAAAACTGCCCCGTTAGCACCGCTAAAACGACAGTAAAACGGCACAATATTTAGCGCTGCTGTACTGCCAGCGCCCGCATGCCTCAGTGTGAAAGTAGCCTAAAACTACAATGGCATTTTAGTCAAAAGACTATGACTAAAACTAAATCAAAAATTTGAAGTAAAAATTAACACTGGTTATCTATCAAAACGGCTAAATCTGACTCTGTAGGGCATGTTCAAACCTCAATACCATAAATAATAACATGCTATTAGATTTTTACCCCAGGGGTATATAAGGAGTTTTGAAACTCACATCTTCACAGAAGGGTCCTGTGTGTCATTGGCTCCCTTTTAGGTCCAAATTCAGGCAAAAAAACAGACCTGAAATGGTGAACGGAGATGTGCCATACCCCCTGCTTCGCCCCGTGGCTGCACATAGTGGCAACCCAGCTTAAAACACGATTGTGTAGCACCGGAAAGAGTAGCCTTCATATATAATTATGCAAATGTGGATGTCCTTATGCAATATAGAATTACAAATGAACATCAATTAACAAATTTTTTAATTACATATTGGCAAGATTTACATAAAACAAATTCTTTTTTTTACATGTGCACCTGAAAAAAAATACAGTAAAAACACTTTACATTTCTTATCTAGAATTAGATAACATGTGACTCCATTCATGGTTACCGAATACTAATTGGTCTCTAAAAAAACAAAAAAAAAACAAAAACAAAAACGGATTTTGAATATTGATAATCTTCACAGTAAAATCCCCATTTTCAAATTAACTTTCAATCCCCTTAGCAAATTAATTTATAAAGATAACCTATCGATTTGTGCTATTTTGGCTTCTTCCAGTAACTCATTACAAAAGCACTTAAAATGCAAGAATGCTAAATATATATATATATATAAAATAAAAAGCATTTTCTTTTCACATATTAGTAAATCATTTGCCAGAATGGTACTGTAGTCCAGGACACTACTGTGAGTAACCAGCTTTGGTTCCAAGAAATCTTAAATATCGGCAACTCCATTCAGTTTAAAACTGACCACATGATGCAACTACAACCTAAACCCAAAATCACCTAATTCTCATTTGCAAAAGTTGGCAGTCTGAAAATGTAACATTTAAAAAAAAAAAAAACTTCTTGCAGATAAAGTCATGCAGCAAGCACAATTCCCACAAAATAACAGAAATTACATTGTATATGGACATTACCTGTTATATAGCCTGGTCTAGGTGCGGTCTAACCAGTAGGGAGAAGGAAAGAGGAAGAGGGGAGAGTGACAAGGTGTGTGTGGCAGTGTTACCAGAGAGGGAGGACCTGTTTTACCAATAGTCCCCAGAATACGCCTTCTGTGTCAATAGAAAAACTATTACAGATAAGATACACATGTGACTACAGGTGGAACCTGTTAGCTTCTTAATCCCCTGGATACTCCCCAGCACAATGTTAAGCTCTGCAACCTGTCATCCGTTCAACCTGTTCAGCCACAAGCTTCAGGAATTTAATGAAAATCAATGCACTCAGTCATGTCATGCTGCTTCTTTTTGTTAGTCTCTATTGTACAGGACTGTAAACAGACAAGATAGTGCCGAATAATATTATTACTGAATAGTTGCCAACTGCCTAGAAGATTTTTATTGGAATGTTCCTGCCTTTCAGGCTAGGAAGAAAAAAAGTGTGTTCTTGGAAATGTCAATGCTTTAGAAACAAAAAATGTAAATTTTATATGAATGGCCAACACAAAAAGTGGCACATAATTGTGAAGTGGAAGGAAAATGATAAATGGTTTTTAGATTTTTTTTTACAAATAAATATGTGAAAAGTGTGGGATGCATTTGTATTCAGCCCCCCTGAGTCAAAACTTTGTAGAACCACCTTTCGCTGCAATTACAGCTGCAAGTCTTTTTGGGGATGTCTCTACCAGCTTTGCACAACTAGAGAGTGAAATTTTTGCCCATTCTTCTTTGCAAAATAGCTCAAGTTCTGTAAGATTGGATGGAGAGCTTCTGTGAACAGCAATTTTCAAGTCTTGCCACAGATTCTCACAGGAATTTAGGTCTAGACTTTGACTGGGCCATTCTAACACATGAATATGCTTTGATCTAAACTATTCCATTGTAGCTCTGGCTGTGTGGTTAGGATCGCTGTCCTGTTGGAAGGTGAACCTCCGCACCAGTCTCAAGTCTTTTGCGGACTCTAACAGGTTTTCTTCTAAGATCGCCCATCCA